>LOND01007436.1:0-11423 GCA_014220965.1 Paragonimus kellicotti | reverse complement strand
AGTTCTCATTTGATACAAATGAAGGTCAAAGTCCGTGAAAACGTGGGGTATACCAGACAACCTGCCATCTGATGATCAAACAGGCGTGTTTTTCAAATTGTTTCACCGTTAGATTTTCATATGCTGAAACAATGAGCAATTGCATCGCCTTCTTCTCTAATCACAAAACTTCAGTAGTGTTCCATAATTTCGTTGATCTTCAAGCTCGATATTATTTTTGATTTTTCCACCGATGTAATTATAAGCAATTTTATTTCCCTCCAGTTACAAAAGTAAAGTCGCGCAAACTGGCGGCTGCTTTTCTACTGTGTAATTGTCAATGAATTGGCGTTGATTGCCTTCGAAAAATCTATCAGCTAAGCTCACTGATTATGACATAAGCCTGAAGTGCTTCCCTTTTTAGACAAATTTTTCTATAATATTTCAATATGTAATAAAAGGGCCTAAGTGCAAATACCTTCAATGCGGGCCTTTTAATTTGATTTTCACGCAAGAAATATGCAACTGTATTTGTTTCAGCGTAAACATCGTGGGATTAAAGTATATTTCTGTTGGTGATGAAACTGTGGTTGGACAGATTGATTTTCCGCCACGGTGAATTTTCATGAATAATTTAAATGCGCGTTTCAAAGCAATCAGCTTTTGTGGTTAGTGATGAGAAACACCAACCGAGTGAAATTATTATGACAGCAAAGTTTTAATGTCGTTTCGCATGAACTGAAATTCACTTAGCGTGCAGTTCTTGATAAGAAAATGGGCAATGTATGTAAATCATGCTAAGGTTGGAGTAAAATGTGAGGCTAAAATCAAAATTGCGAGTATGAAAACGTGTGCGTGTGCGAATGTCAACGGATTTCGTTTGATTAGGGAAGAGTAGTTTGGTCGTATGACGAGTTTTCCTACTGATGCTTGCTGACAGGTTGTTGAGTAAAAAATGAAGAAACTCCCGAAATATGATCGGTTGTCAATCAGAAAGGTTATTTAGGAAATCGAAGACAAATAGTTGGAAAATTAGTGAACACTCTAAAAATTGTGAACAGATGTGGAAGATCTAATGAAAATTCTATATATTCTTATGATAGGATTTTTTGAAAGGACAGTGTACATCAGTAAGCTGAGTACTACAGGTGTAATTAAACCGTGNAACCATCGTCTCTACTAAAGGTGATTTTTCTGAAGGCACTGTGGAGTTTATTGCTGTTTCACCAAAGACATAGAAACTTGACTATCCACACTCAACTGTCTACATGAGTGTGGTTACATAATTTCATCCATCTGAAAATGTTGGGTTATGGGTCGTGGACGGAGTTTTTTGTACCAATTATCAACTGCGTAACGAAATGCAAGCCCGCTAAATTCTCTCTAGTCAAGCTCTGTCTTGAGTAAATATTGGTAAGTGCTTTTCTTTCAGCATCCCTGAAATCAACATTCTTTTCTGAATTTTACTCACTATAGGCTGATGACATCACAGAAATTTCTCCCAATGCCTCTTGGTGAATAGACAATGAAAACTAGAGGCTGACAGCGCTGGCCCTTTTTACAAAATGAAATATGTTTTTATAATTGGCTAAGGCCCTGAAATCTTGCGAATTTTTTGTTTCCGCTAAATCTCGTATTTAAAGAAAATTTGTTAAATACCAAACAGGCTTTTGTCGTTCGTAAACGAATTCCGTTTCCCCTGTTCCAAGTGTTTGTTAAGAGCAAACTTCCAAGAGAAAGCACATATTCATCAAACCTTGAATGGTGTTCTGTTCACTTCAGTTTCGCCTAGTTTCTCTCCATCATCCTGGAAAATCTGTGTTTCGACAATCCGTCCATCTATCGTCCAATAATTTGCTAATCGGTTGTTGGTTTGAATCCATCAGCGTCCGCATATCAACAATATGCATACTTCCGAATGTTATGCACGCGAGAGCCTGGTTTAATTTTAACGTGCTAAGCTGAAAACTTTGTTGGCCTTGTAAAAGCGGAACTTACCAACAGCCTGCATATTGGGATGGCTAAGGTAGATTATATCGGATATTGTTCAACTCACTATTTCATTAGTTAGGATTAACTACACTACTTCTGTCAGCCCCCTATCGGTCGTGTTGTTCAGCTTTTAGTCTAATCATGCAAGACGCTAGGAATAATCGGTCTATTCAGTCGAGCCGGTTAGTGGTGTTAAGGCTAATCAGACAACTGTTTAGCGGATAAATAACTCGTATTCGCCAAAAGCCATAGACTAGAACGACAAAGTCCGAGTAGTGAATGTGGAAGTGCATCTCTGTTTTTAGCAGAGATCCGGGCCAGTTGCACGCTGGTTCGATAGGCACCTTTAATGTACTGGAAAAGCCAAAGTAATATCTAACGTTCTAAGCAACTAGGCTTAGCCTTCTATCATTTCACCCCGATTTCGGAATCGTTTTGATGATTGCGTAGACTATCATACCAAGCATCTGGTAATTTGTTCGGTTAAAGGTTCACTGCCGTCTAACGGGATGAATTGGGTTTGTATGGTATTCTATTGTAAAGTCCCTAATCTGTCACGCATTTTTGAAGCAGGAGTAACGTTTTTAACTTTATGAAAAGCTTTTGGAACATTCTGGCAATCGTTTGAAAAAACCAACATGGGCTGCTTTTGATATTCATGATATTCATGATATTCAGAGATCACGTTGGTCAGTCCACGAAGTTTTTCGCCGAATAAACGTTAAACAGTTCAGCATTCAAACTGTCATACTGTCGAGTTTACAACATGCCATTTGAGAAGGTTATAACGAACATAGTAAGTTAACTTTAAAGTTCTGTCATATAGATATTCACCCCACTCGTTTTGTTCATAAAACACTTGATTCTTGATGAACATTCAGTAAAACTCACGTAACTGCCCGGTGTTCGGTTGGATCTTCACCGTGTTTAGTTTTAAACGGAGAAAAAACAAAACAGTACTCGCCTGTTCTCCGTTGCTTACAAGTTTGTGATGTCGACCAGCGTTTCACAGCATGTGACTCAGCGACACAATAATTACTCATTACAAATCGGAAAATTGGCTAATTTGAAACAAACTCTATTTACGCTGGTTGACACTTCGCGTAATCGTATAACTTTCCAGCGGACCATTTCAATCAACAGAGCTACGCCCGTGGTTCGTTATTTTCCGAGTTCATCAGTAATGCAATTTCTTATCACGACCACAAGTTAAAATGCAATTGACACTATCCATTTTGTAAAAATGTTTACTTGTAAAACTATAAAACCTGTGTTATTTAAAATATTAGCCATGTGGCGTACCGTTCAAAACCGTTGTGATTCAGCGATATAGGTTAATATCATCATTTTCTGGAATAAAATCAATTTTAATGCAACGATGAGGAACGAAATTAAACAATGTTTGCAAAATTTGAATGCTGAAGTTTTCTTAGTGCGTTCCAAACGTTTGTTTTCATGGGGCGCAACTCAAACAAACCTTTTTAAATTTCTCTAAGAGCGATTCACATTTGTTTTTGGGTTTTCACTGACTCCATGAAAAGTACTTGAAAAAATACTCTGGAGGTCACTCAGTTTCCTTTTTGAACCGAGGCTTGTTTTTATTGACCAAATGAACAAACGGTAGATTTTTCTTTCACATTCTTGACCTTGTCTCTTTGACTCATCTAAATATTTGTTTAAAACTTGAAGTGAAAGTTTGTTTGGAGAAAGTTTCGTTAAGAAGTAAAACATCTTGTTGATCTTGATCACTTGAATTTTTCAAGGTTAGGACCGCACAATGCTTACCCTGTTCGGATGAAGGTAAAGGTTGTCTGTTAGATTATTCGATTGGTTCTGTTGGCATTAGTGACCAAATAAATCACAGTAAATATGGATAAACGTATGTAAACCTAATCTTAAGGTCTGCCGCACTAAAGTTGAGCTTGAAAAAGGAATTCAGTTGCATGAACGAATGTACAAAATCACTTAAACTAACCTTGAACTATACAACTTTCTCCATTTACGAGTGTATTCTTGCACTTATAATGCAAACACGTTGATATACTTATCCGGGCTGAATGACTGAATTTTAATCCACGATCACATGTTTATCTTTGCAACGCTACAGAAAACTGTTCGTTTCTTGTGTTTTTAAACTTCGGACGGATAACGCTTGTTTAGTAAATTAACAGGGCAAGCTTCCATTCCCAAACGTTTAAAAAAGCTGTGGAAGTTTGGAGAAGTTAGCAGGCATTGGATAGTTGAACTACAGTTGCGGTTGCTTTGTTGTCTTGTTCCAGGACCCCCCTAAATAAATTGTCCCAAATACATCATTAAATATCTGATTGTTACAAGGCACTTGGCATTGAGTTGGTTAAAAAGTGACTCAAATATCTCGAGGAACATCCAACACAGAAGTTCCGAAATCTGTATAATGTTGCTCAAAAGATGATGGTTACAGCATTTAGAATAAATGACCTTTAACGTATTAACTTACTTCTCTGAGAAGACCAAACAAGGATGAATTACGAACATCCTTCTGGTAAATCGACAAAGCAAATAGATTTTTTGTATCTTACCAGTATACTTGAACCTGTTTGGAAATTATAGTTCTCATTTGATACAAATGAAGGTCAAAGTCGTGTGAAAACGTGGGGTATACCAGACAGCCTGCCATCTTGATGAAACAGCGTGTTTTCAAATTGTTTCACCGTTAGATTTTCATATGCTGAAACAATGAGCAATTGCATCGCCTTCTTCTCTAATCACAAAACTTCAGTAGTGTTCCATAATTTCGTTGATCTTCAAGCTCAATATTATTTTTGATTTTTCCACCGATGTAATTATAAGCAATTTTATTTCCCTCCAGTTACAAAAGTAAAGTCGCGCAAACTGGCGGCTGCTTTTCTACTGTGTAATTGTCAATGAATTGGCGTTGATTGCCTTCGAAAAATCTATCAGCTAAGCTCACTGATTATGACATAAGCCTGAAGTGCTTCCCTTTTTAGACAAATTTTTCTATAATATTTCAATATGTAATAAAAGGGCCTAAGTGCAATACCTTCAATGCGGGCCTTTTAATTTGATTTTCACGCAAGAAATATGCAACTGTATTTGTTTCAGCGTAAACATCGTGGGATTAAAGTATATTTCTGTTGGTGATGAAACTGTGGTTGGACAGATTGATTTTCCGCCACGGTGAATTTTCATGAATAATTTAAATGCGCGTTTCAAAGCAATCAGCTTTTGTGGTTAGTGATGAGAAACACCAACCGAGTGAAATTATTATGACAGCAAAGTTTTAATGTCGTTTCGCATGAACTGAAATTCACTTAGCGTGCAGTTCTTGATAAGAAAATGGGCAATGTATGTAAATCATGCTAAGGTTGGAGTAAAATGTGAGGCTAAAATCAAAATTGCGAGTATGAAAATGTGTGCGTGTGTGAATGTCAACGGATTTCGTTTGATTAGGGAAGAGTAGTTTGGTCGTATGACGAGTTTTCCTACTGATGCTTGCTGACAGGTTGTTGAGTAAAAAATGAAGAAACTCCGAAATATGATCGGTTGTCAATCAGAAAGGTTATTTAGGAAATCGAAGACAAATAGTTGGAAAATTAGTGAACACTCTAAAAATTGTGAACAGATGTGAAGATCTAATGAAAATTCTATATATTCTTATGATAGGATTTTTTGAAAGGACAGTGTACATCAGTAAGCTGAGTACTACAGGTGTAATTAAACCGTGCTTTCGATATCAGAACTCAATTGTATAAGGTGGACAACCAAGACCTGAATCTCTTCCGCGAAACACTGAAATCTCCAGAATGCAGATTCAAGGTCCCCAATTTTAAAGCACAATTTCAATAGATTCACACGCATTTTTAATAGCTTGTGTATATTAATCTTTCCTATATATTTGCAACGTGTTCTTCCGGGACAAACGATACTAACGCCGGTGCGGTAGATGACTGTTGTTGCGAGACCATAGAAGGTCAAACCGTCCTTACATCCGTCATATGGCCATTAGGAACCTGGGACATACCACTGTCTTGTGGAGTACTATATTTTCCCATCTTCAATTCGGCTGAAACAATTAGTGCAAGAAGAATGATATATTCACGCCTTCTGTAATGACTAAACAATACCGAATTTTGAGCAAACTGACCCGTCTTAAGAACAAACAACCAGGAAGGAAAATGATCAATTCATGAGTTAAGACAGATCAGAAAGTTCAAACGAGAGTAAGGCCAGAAAGTAATTGTATTTCTACACACGGCTGGCTGGAGTTGCTTTAGAAAACAGCCAAGACTTCTAAATAAAATGACGTTCTTGACTTCTGGGAACACAAATTAGACCGACAACGGAACTATTGGATCAAGGTTTGTTAGTTACCATCAATACTAGTCGTTTGCATGTTTCAAATGCACTGGTGTTCTTCAATTTCACAGATTTTTGCATATACTTTACGAAGGTCTCAATACCAATCTCCTCTAGTTGATCCCTCTTCATCCATGTTTTATATAGAGCCCGTGGGTTTTATTGTTTTCAGATCCGGATGGCAACTACGTGGGCACTTCATTGGGCTTTATTTGTCGAATTCACGCTAGCCCTGGGTTCACGGCCGAGTAAAATTAACTTATATCCCAAATCCCGTATTCTGGCAGCCTATGTGGTTATTACTACCCATAATGATATTCGGCTGAGCCAATCGCTCTCTCCCGAAGTTATTAGTTTAAAGAGACTAAGTTTTATCCATATCAGAAATTCACCAGTCTGAATTATATTGCAACAGAATGAGTAATTCTCGACAAATGATTCTTAAGAGAACACTACCCAGATTGTGAAAAACTTTATAATTTTTCATATATTTATTCGTTAGCTCAAATGTTCCCCATCTGAAACTAAAACAGACTTCAGTTCGCTGAGACTTTCCAGCTAGGGCATTTCAAACAAACCTCAAAACTCGTTCAACGTTTTTCACTGCAGAACTCAAGGGTCAAGTGGTGACAGCTTGGTCGATAAATAAATCCACTCGAGTCAGGTAGTCAAACGTTCTCCAAAACGATGTCCGTTTCTTTTCAAGAGGCTAACGTGCACGCCACTGTAACCTGGTTGAGGTCAGACTGACATTACTGAAACAAGTTCGCTGGAAATTTATTGGTACCCTCGTTTACATTCAAACAAGCGAATAATAGGTTTCGAAGTCCTAGGTTTACACTAATTTTAGTAATCTTCACGGCGGTTAGAAGGAGATATATATGAAAGCCGTTATAGGCACTGCGAAAGAGTTCACATAAGATTTTCCCTAATTGTGATTCGTTAGCATTACACACGTCACGAAATCGAACTCTTGGTATTGGGTCAGCTAGCAGAATGTGCAGTTCAGATGTTGTCGTGATTGAGGTTTTCAAGAAAGTATACAGACGTCTCTCCCAACTTGCCGCATTATTTTTTTCCCAGTGCAAATATCGATCTGTAATTCGTGGTCGATGTTTAACCTTGTAAGCATGAAACACTGTCACAGAAGAGTTGTATAAGTATGGTTCTTTTACTATGGAGTAAGGTCTCAAGAAGAGTCGCTGTCGCTCGAAGAATTTCTAGCAGGAACAATTGGGTTATATTATGAACCTCATTTAACCAAACGGAATTCCAAAGTTTCACAGGCGCAGTACATTTTCCCTGCCATGAGAAACCATTACGTCAGCTACGGTAGATCAAACCCATCTTGTAAATGCTTAGTTCGTAGAGCATTTCGTCGTAAAACGCTGTTTACACATCCCTCCGACAAGCCAAAAGCTAATCTACTACCAAGAAAGGCGCCAATCTAAGGTTTGTTAGGAGATGAACATGGTTTGAAGTTGATTTTCCACGGACCAAGCAAAGGCTACACATGGTGCAATTGGTATGGAATATGCAAATGTCTGAGTTGACGAAATCTACATGAAACTAAACCTGGATACCTGAGTGTACAAATAATTTTCAAGGTAATTCAATAGCCAATCAATTGAGAACAAAAAGGGTTGAATACCGTTTCACGGTTTATTGTCGTTTTCTTTAATATCGAACTAGCTCAGCGACAATCACTCAGTATATAATTTTACTCCTTATGTTGCACTGCTGACCTCGGTTTTGAGCTCAGAATAACGAAGCTAGTTAGGAGCTCCTCATTTTGATTCGTCGTTTCTTTAGTTTGATATGCAAATGTCTGAGTTGACGAAATCTACATGAAACTAAACCTGGATACCTGAGTGTACAAATAATTTTCAAGGTAATTCAATAGCCAATCAATTGAGAACAAAAAGGGTTGAATACCATTTAATGGTTTATTGTCGTCTTCTCTAATATCGAACTAGCTCAGCGACAACACTAGTATATCATTTTACTCCTTATGTTGCACTGCTGACCTCGGTTTTGAGCTCAGAATAACGAAGCTAGTTAGGCGCTCCTCATTTTGATTCATCGTTTCTTTAGTTTGGATCGAGGCTTGAACAGTTCGGCAGTATTCCACACCGAACGCAACACTGCCGTTGCGAAGCGGCAAATAATGGGGTGGATAAAGCGAATAGCTTTTCGCTTAACTTTCTATCTTTCAGTCATAGCTATTTCTAAACCAACTCTTACTTGTAAGCCAGTTCTGTGATCACTCAGCATAGAAAGAGCGGTTGTAAAGCTGCCTCAGTATGCGATCACCTGAGGCTACTCGATGTGAACTTCGTTTTAGGGAAGTTACAATATGGTGATTTAACTAGAACAGTTTCAACGGAACTCAACCCATATAAAGACCACATGTTCGTCTTGAAGATACAGAGAGATCTCGCTCATTATGCAGTATACAACCACTTTAAAGTGTTTTCCTAGAAACAGAGAGAACCTTCACCGAACAACTACTGCTTCGTTTACCAGGTTTCATGTTGTATGATACACTACCAAAGATGATGGTGGTTAACTATTTCCGGCAAATCATTCTCTATTGCTTGGCCAACTGCGAATGAGATAAAGTTATGCAACAATCAAAGAAACATAGTTATATTTTTGCAACTCAAGTGTTGAACAGTCATACAACATCCCGTGTAAACCTGGAATAGATATTCATTGTTTAGTTGCGAATAAAAGTATCAAGGAAATGTGGTTACTCCCCGGGTTAAGTGGCAAAACCTGCCAAAGAATTAATTAAAGCTACAAAATTCTGGTTTTGTCATTTTGTGTTATTTTTGCGCTTTAGTAAGAGTTGCTTCAAACGAATCACATAGTTCAACGTTGGGAGTTGCCATAGCTTTATTTTAGCAGTGTCAACTATCTTCCTACGTCCGTGTTCCCATTTTCCAAATCGTTTGTTTACTAATTCTTTAAGGTCAATCCTTGCCCATCCATAATAAGAGAAACACAACTTCGGTTGTAGCTCACTTCGGAGAGGTTAGATTGGGCTTCTCAACAAAACGCGCAGCTAGGCACCCAAAGAATTTTTTGTGCGGATTCCCTTTGTACTATCGGTACAGAAACACTGGTAAATGTTTTCTGCCTTCCTTGACTGGGTATGGACGCTTAAGACGATTATCCACTGCTAATGAAAGATAAAACTAGACAACCGCAATTCCTTCTGTTGGAATGTGAATAAACCGGTTCGGAGGTATTCCCGGTTCTGAATTCCGTGTCAACCTGATTCTACTGCACTCAGCATATACAGACATATAAGATAGTGCCTTCTATGTTGATCATTCCAAGAAAGACCACTTTGTTGGAACTGTAAGAATTCTGCAGTACATTTGGACCTTATAGAAATTTCCCCAAGTACCATCGCACATCACAAAACCACTGTTGGTGGTATGAGACTCACACCAGAGTGATTGGGGTGGCTACTACCAGAACTCCATCCATTCCAATTTAATGCTCGTTATAGATAAGACAGATGATCTAGTCACTCTGAAAACACACCTAGTCACCCTATGCTACTGATATTAATGCCTCACTCGTCTTCTATTTGGTTTCGTTGGTGCCCAATATGAATTCGGTGAGTTATTGACCATGACGTTTAACTCACGTGATCGTGACGGGAGTCCAACTTCCCGTCTTCAAGAAGATATTGTACCGCTGCTAAACTCTAAGATGCGCGAAACAGACTGATTTGGAAGTCCATCTGTGTAAACAAGTTTCAGTCAGCTGAGAACGATAGGCAGTTCAAACTAAACAACAAACAAACATTTGGTCAGCGATCTCGTTTGTTTGCTCAGTGCGTTCTTAATTGCGGGTCTAGTAAACAATGGATGAACTTTGCAGGAGGAGTATAAAGATAATGTTCCTGTGACGGAGCAAGTTACTCCACTCGGGACAACGGACTATGTAGATGATTTGTTTTTACTCATCATCAAAATCATTACTAAACTCTTGGCGAAAGAGTGGAAAATTTGGAACAGGCCAATAGTATAGCGTAGGATTTTGCATTTCATCTGTTATTACGGTGACATTAATGCAATCAATATGTAGCGAGCAGGCGCGGCAAAAATGTCGAAGAATGCGTGCGTCGGAATGATCGAAACCCAAGAGCAGACTTCCAGATGACGCAATACGAAGATGATAGAGAGAGTCAAGTTACGAGGTCAAATGATAGTGAGCCTTTAAGTGATGTGCGGAGTAAATGGTTGTAAGTAGTTTTAAAATGGAATACAAACCAAAGTTGTTGGAGCGGTATGAGGTAGAAAATAGAATGAAAAAGTTAAAACCATAAGGTTTTTGGAGAATAGGACAAACTTTTCAATGTGGGAACAAATTGATAACCATTTGTTTCTGGACGTACAGCACCCTGTTCATCTGACGAATGAAAACGTCTTCATAAAAACTTAGAGCTAGCTTCGTACTAAGGCGATATGTGAAATGAAATGCATTATCACCATAGACTCTATGGCCCGTCTCGTGTAAGTGCTTCGTGATTGCACTTTGGGCGATGCCAATTCCAGGGGTACCGAGTTAGTTGAGAGTGCGTTCACTGAAACGCATGCCCACTTGCCTCGGTATATGGTCAGCGTACTTGCATTCACAAGTACAGCTTAAACCGTATATAACGTTTGAGCGGTTGATCAAGACGACTGGGTCCTTCCTCGTTGAGGTCGGTAGTTGCGTAGCTTTCTTCAGTGAACACGATCTTCGCGACCTTTTATGGCCGTCTGGCTGCGGCCGTGAGTCTTCGTCTGTTTGAAACTGGAATGTGATCTACTCTAAAGAGTAAACGGAAGTAAATATTTTTCAATGAATAAACAATATAGTAGCTTTTAGGCCTGCTGACTCAACGTGTTTTTCGATAAACTGAGGTTTCCAATCAGTGTATCAATAATAACTTGTTCTTTAATTTTGTCAGGTCCTGTATACAAACTGAGAGTGACGATGAAATTGCAATGATTGACGTTATGCAACATATAAATGTGAATGGCTCTCTGTGCAGAAGCATACACCATAAGAAAACTTGGTCTGGACAATGTTTA
>LOND01007425.1:5924-24943 GCA_014220965.1 Paragonimus kellicotti | reverse complement strand
CACAACAGCTTATCATCTACAAACCAACCGACTGAAGACCTTCATCAGCCAGTAACTGAGTTGCAATGTAGGACATTTTTGTCTACAACTTCCTCCTATTCTCATCCCAGTGGTTAACAAATTGAGCATAGTGCTGAAACATTTTCACTGTATTCGCAACACATCGGACGTTACCATTTTTTGTCTGATAAACGAGTGATTACTGCTTGAATGAGTGAAATACCACTGACGCCTCCCAAATCAGTAAACTCTTTTCGTACCGACAATCAGTGCTATGCAACACAACTACCTCAACTTACCAGCTCACGCTTAGCTGGTCAGTTGCTACGTGACTTACGCACTACGGAATCACCCACCTCAGTTGACCAAACAAGCTCCTCACAAACATACATGGCTACAGTGGTCCACCGAATATCACGTTAACAATGAATTGCCATAACAATTCATTTCTCTAACAACCTGAACAGTGCATCACGCGTAGTAGCATTCTGTCTTGATGATCTTCACAACGGATGTTCTCGAACGATCACAGATACAACGTAATATGGACTCCGGAGCCTCACACAACGATCAGACAATTGATCGTTTCATTCCGACACAACCGGCTAAAGACTCTCTATTTAGTCTGCACCATGGAAGCAGCTTAATACAGGCGTGAGAAAAACAAAAGCTATTTGATAAGTTCGGTTACGAGACTGATCTATAATTGCCGTTTCGCATGTTTCCACAGCTGACGGGGGATGTACTGCAATCGGTTCATATTTTCGTCACCGATCAATCTATATTCACCTAGCTTGCCTGAGACAGAGTGTCAGTCCTAAGCTGTAGTTGTACATGTCCATGCTAGCGTGGGCAGATCTACATGTGGCCAAACATATCCAGTTGAGGTCGAAAAACCGGTTTGCATTGAGGACACAGACAACAGCTGGGTTGATCAATCCGAAAACAACTGGACTCACTGTGCTTGGGGCAACATGGCAGTTGACGTAACCCGTAGCCGATACAATGCCATACTATGCGGAATGAGTGCTTCCTCACCTAAAATAAAACCCCCTTGTCTAATTGGTCTTCTCGTCAAATGACGACTGTCGTGAAATAGGTTATGGTTAATGAATGTGTTTGTTATCCCTGAACTAGGGTACACACTGCACATTAAAACCCACCAGGATTCTATCAAATGACTGTTGGTCATTGGTGGGGACCTCTGTTTGATACGAATTGAGCATCACTTATAAGTGATGCAACAACCAAACTTCCATAGAAGTCTCAGTCGGTTTCCTTCGAAAAGACATGCTAGTCTCGAAATTTAAGCTTGTTAGGTCTCTCAGCATTGCATGTTCTTGTCAACAACTAGTTAACATGAGTGCGGTGATATACGACGAGAACAAATGAACGGACTACGATAATACCATCCAACGAGAGTGATCAACTATGTTAGATTGAGACGATGAAACGCATTAGAACCACTAACAGATTGAAAATTGCATAGTAGGCGCTCTTTCTAACGATTTGGGGTGCCGTTAGCTTCAGCGATACATGGGTGCTGGCTTTTCCGGATGGGCATAAATGTGCACAATCCTGTCTACTCCACACCTCTCACGTAACTTGTCACCAATGTTGGGTTTAATGCCAACTAGACATTGGAAGTTTCAGCAAAATATTTGTTCATTAGACGATCCTACCATGTCAAAATATGACTTACATAGCAGCTAGTTTATTCACAGCCTGTTTCATGTGATGCCACAAGATGTCACACTGACACTTTTGCGTACAACTTTGAGAATCACGTGCTACTCGGGATGGGTGGAGAAAGGTGGCCGCTGAAGGCACGTCAGCTGATGTGGTCATTCGGACAGCCTCTAAGACATTCAACCGAGTTGACAACATGAAAATCTGTGTGATGCTTTGTGGTTATGGTGCGGATAAGCCTGTACTACTATAGGTTAACAATTACTCCTAAGATCACCGCTTTAATGTCTTAGTGGACAGAATGTTCCAGACTTGGTAGTGTTTGACCAGCAGTATGCCAGATGATTCCATACCGAGACCTATATTCTTTATGCTGCATGCTAGAAATTCTACAGCTTGTCAGTTTCCCGTTACACGTGTGTGTTGATGACAGTAAAATATGGCAGATACTGCACAATGTGAATGAAAATGAGAAGCCACAAAGTGGTTTGCATAATGCACCGCGGAGCCACACAAAACTGGTGTTGGTTTAATACGGCCAAATGCAAAGTGATACACACACGTCGGTCGGGCAGTACAGAGAAATTGTATCGGAGACAAAAATCTTGGTATGGTTACAGCGGAAGTTGTCTGGGCGCGATTGTCTCAAATGACTTTGGCCAGTCTCGTAACAATGTGTAGATAGCCATGAAAGCCAGCCGGGAAATTGGACTACTAACCGGACCGTTCGAACGATTTTATTTCTGCTGTTTAAGTACTATGTTCAGCGCGCTATTGCACCCCAATATTCAACTAACTATCTAGGCTTATCTTCTTTATATTGCAAGGCCAGTACTTTTAGTGAAACAGCAAAACGTATAGCAACAAACGGGTTACAACACAACGCCTGCTTGTACATCCAGACTGATTGCACAAACTGAGGCGGTTCCCAATGTTCGACCGAGCACATCAGCGGAGATCTGATGTTGGTACACAAGACCCTCCATCAAATCGACATCCATTAAGAGGTTTTCATGTGCCTAACAAAAGCATTATCTCTAGGATCATTCGTTAAAACTACACAATCAAATTAGCCACTTGATTTGTAGAGCGCACTCATTTTACATCCAACCGTACGCAATCTGTAGTAAAATGCCGGAGCCTGTCGTCGCCGTGTTATCGGTGGATGGGTACCGGACACGAAATTGAGTTTTCGGATAACTTGATCAGCGGAGTCATCGAAGTATCTTACAGATATTTGCTACCTCATTCTGTTAACGTTAGCCAACCGTCGCTTGCAATTATTCCTTGCTTCGTAGGCAGTAGTTGCATTTCTATTCCGCCCAATATTCTCTGCTCCATTTCGTCATCTTCCGATTGACTACGCTCCAAAACTGAAATACTCTTTGATTCAGTTTTTCCTTCTGAATCGTCCAGCACATATACAAATATACATAAGCTATTTCAGCGTTCTCAAATCTGTAAAGTTCGCGGTATTCCTATTCACTGGCTTAATCTATCTAGAATGGAATGCAATGGCGACTTTCAATAATCTACCGCGAACAGTCCGATGCGAAGTGTCTACCACCAGTAAGGCACAACGAAGCCCCGTTGACCAACCCGCATTTTGAATAACATTATACATGGAAAAATCAGTGTGGATGGCGTGTGAAATGAGCAATAGAAACATGATTTTTGATGCTCAAAACTTTCACACAGAATGTCTGAAAATTAGTGAAGTTGGAGGCAGCGTGATGGTGGAACGTTATGCTTGAGTCATCAGAAGCCACGGGATATAGTCCTAATGCAACTAATTATGGTCTTCCTCAAGTTAGATTTGAATACGTGCTAAAGAACAGATTGTTCTAGTCGATATCCATTTTGCAAATATATGTGCAAAGTCGGACAAAATTTTCGGTGTAGTCATGAAAAATATTGTGTAGTGAATTAGCTCGTTTTCAGTGATTCATCATCAGGCTAAATACATCACATTTATATCACAAATTTTACAGGGGAATCGTTAAAGGGGTAAGTGGGCGAACGAGCGGTTAATGGGATGAGTGAATTCAACGTCACCTGTTATCAGTACCCACTTGAACCGTGGGTCTTGACAGGCTAACAGGGTGTGGGGTTGGCCATGGCAGATCCAAAGCCTGAACAAAACGTTTCTGGGCGCACAGGGGTGGGTTGTACAGGCGAATTCCAATAGCTTCAGCTGTGGACAGAATCCTACGCCTCACTGCCCTCGACTGGGTGGCTTTAACTCGGTAGATTGGACGAAATGCATCCGTCACATTGACAGTGATTCGAATCCACCAGGTGCGATAGTATGGCACTGTTGACAGATTTCGTTATTCCACTGTTGAGCCAAGCTGGGTAGTGTTCCCGGACCCGTTCAGATAAGCGTCTGGTCGTGCGGCCAACATAACTGGTTCCACAGGAACAAGTGAATGAGTATACACAAAACGAGGCTGCAGAAACAGGAACTCCATCTTTTAGGACGTGGGCACAAAATTGGATTGGACACGTAACTTAGTGGCACAAAATGTTATATTAACCAACCTTGTGAGTCAACGTGTGAAGGTTAGTCGGATATGTACAGCTTTCATTTCCCCGAGATACAGGTGCTGTATAGCTCTGTCTATGAATCTTTTGCGGGTAGCCATTTTGTATGAATATTGTACGTATGAAAGTCAATTCTTCAGCAATAGTATCATCCGTGCAAATTCTTACAGCCCTGTCCGTCAAACAGTTAATTAGATTTCTTTTCAGGGCGAGTGGTACAAAACTATTGAAATGAATGTACTTACTATTCCAAGTGCCCTTTCTTTGTGTCGCGATGTGCCGCGCCGAACTGAACCCTAAGCGCGACGAAGCAGATGTACATCCAAAAAGCCTAATCGGGTATTCATCTAAGTCTCCGAAAGAAATTGGAATTTCTGGTATCCGGACTTGAATCTGGTCAAGATGTCGGTCCGATTTACGATTGTATCGAGTACTCAAAGGATGTCGTCAACGTTTTGTTCAGACTTTGAATCTGTCTCAGCCAACCTCACACCGCCGCAAACACTGGATGTTAACGCAAGCACCGTATGTAAAGACTCACACTGGTTCATTAACGGTGGGTATGCATTACAGTGTGACGTTGAATTGACTGACCCCATTAACCATTCGTTTGCCATTTGTTCACTCAATGATTCGCCTGTCAATTTTGTGATATAAATGTGATGATGAATCAATGAAAACAAGCCTGTTCACCGTACATTATTTTACATGTTCATAAAGCTGTAATTCAACTGTGGAAATAAGTGAGACGTGTGAAAAACCTCGGTCTACATGTTGCTAATAGATGGATTATCAGTACTTATTTTTTGTAGTTTGGTCAGTTGCCTATGTGTAATGTTGAATCTCACTCCCAACGATTTAGGATAATTCACTCAGTAACGCGTACTGATCAATTTTAATAACATTTATTCAGACTGTCGGGTTAACCGGACTATCTTCCAAATCTAAAAAAGACGTAAGAAAAGGCGATCGGAAAGATTGTAACTAATTCAGTACTTCCGACAATACTACAATAAAAATGCTCGCACACTTTGAGCCTGTGAATTAACCGGATACACAAATTATCCAGCAGAAAAGCGTTCACAGTGGAATAACCAAACAAAAGTCCGCAAACGATCACCAGTCGAGAGGAAATATGGTAGTTGGGAATAGGTAATAGTAATGGGAAATGTACTGAGCTTAAACCAAGAGCTAGCTTCAACGCAGTAGTAATAACGCAGCATGTCAGGCAACGAAATCATCATGTAATCAATATCCGTACAACGTTATTATCCACATGGTAGAACAACAATAGCACACAATGTTCCGCTATCGGTTACAATCACTACAGAAAATGAGGTCATGAAAACGATCGGATGCAGATGAGTGTGAGAGCACGTCAAACAATACCAAGAAGCGGAGGTTTCGATAGATAAGTAGTGACAGTTATGAAAAAAGGAAGACAGACATTTTCTGAGCATTTATGGTACAACATTCATTATGATTGTTTACTGCACACAGCAAAGACAAATGAAACCAAATTTGGGATCAGGTTTCTACAAACAAACCAAACATGTCGCAACAAACTCACCGCTCCGCATCATATCGAACTCAAGACAACACGCGTACCATACCTACTTCAACCCATCCAGCATATGTCTTCCAAAAATCCGATAATTTTCTTTGCATCTATCCAGTATCACACTGTAGCAACGGTCTGACGATGGAGTGGCACGGGTGGGTCAAGTGGATTGCACAGTACACTTAATGCTGCCGTCGTCGTAATGCACACACCTGTATGTATTTTAATGCTTCAGTTGAAACTACAATGGAAACTAAACCTGAAAATGTGTTGACAAGCATACGTATTCCGTGATTTGGTTATTTGCACTTCTTCAATCGTAACTTGATATTCAATTGGTGTCATCTGCGTGGTGGATTCTATTCACCAGGAGATCGATGAGCTTAACCAGCACCAGTCACAACAGAGGAATCGGCTATGTCGTCACAAGCACGACAATCAACTGATTCACGGGGCTACAGTCTTCAGATTAGATTTGATGCCAACAGATAGCATGATACTCTCTGTATTGCAAATAAATTGATTTGTCTCTTTCTAATACTTAAACGGTACCATGGCTGTGAATAGAAAGTGTCTGATGCAAGACGGAGCGTGGAGGTACCTAATAGTTATTTTGAATAATGAGTAATACTCGTGCCGCAATCAGCTTTCGAATCGCATTAGCGTTTTTGCATCGTATTCAATTCTCGTTCGAATAAATTATCCAGGGAATCGGATGAACACGTGTACAACACACACACACACACATTTGGAGACTTTTACATAGCAAAACCAGTAAAACTAAACACGCATTCTGTACTAACTATGGAATCCCATCAGGACTGTCTTGTAACAGTTAAGTAGCCATCGCTAATTGACGAAACGAACAAACAGTCAGGTAAAGTACAACAGAAGGAAAACAACAAACCAGTCGGTGTTTCATCATTTAACATTTCCACAAGTGGTACATTCGTGAACAGGGAGCATACATCAAGGGAAAACACCTTCTTGTTTTCCACATTCAGCGACCGGATAGAATCGACGAACTCAAACGTATCTTTCAGCGAATGCACTGCCATGTCCTTTCGAACGCTCAGAAGAAAGTTGTACAGGCCCCGCGGTTAACATGGCCGCCCGTAACTGACTCGACAACTCCAACTATAAATTTTGTCACCTAATTTCCCTCCAATTCACAACCACATGTAACTGTGGGGCTACTTGCTTTTGATTCTCCGACACCACAATGAGTAAATGTTATGTAATTGGCCCGATGATGAATAACCGAAAACAGACTGTTCGCCAAAACACCTTTTTACTTCTAATGAACTCATGGGGCTATTCGAATCGTTGAAACAATCCAAGGATCCCACCGTGTTTAGGCAGCTGAATGGCTACTTGAAATATAGCACGAAACTTGAGCTGGCGGAAGTCCATATTCGGTTCCTCACTGAATGTGTTAATGCGAGACAATATCCAAGATACTTCTGGAGGGTTTTGCGGCGAAACGGCATTCAACCAACGGGAAGCACGCTGAAACGGCATGCACTGAATGAACTGGAAACGACTTCTGCAAAGATCGATGAACTGACGCGAAATGTAAACCAACGAGTCACAGCGGTAGAATCACTCACGACTGATGAGCGTGTTCAATTCGACGAATATGTACAACACATTGTCAGGAAGCAAGCGAATTTGAAGTCTAACAAACTGAAAAGCAACATGAATTCTGCAAGTATGTTATCCGAGTTCCCGAGCAATCCAGAAAGGTACGTCCACAATTTTACTACGATGCATCTATCGAAACCGTTGCTAGAAATTTTATCCCTCGGTCCTAAGTTTTGCTGTCCCAGAAATAAGACGAAGCAACTGGATTTAGAGGTTCAGTTTGAGAATTTGTACAGTCAGGTCGAAACACTGGTTCCATCATCAGAACTCAATGCAGAACACTTCAAAACTACCTTAGTTAACACGTCCTATCAGTACCTCAACGCTAGACCGCGCTTAAGCAGTATTCTGACGAAGCGACATATCCAAGAGCTGAACGATTTAAGAAGAGATAATGATATTCTGTTGTCGAAGCCCGACAAGGGTGCAGGAATTGTTTTGATGGACAGATCGACTTACTTGCAGAAAATGACTGATATATTGAGTGATTCGTCTAAATTCAGCAACCTGCTAAACGAAAAAGATAGGACCAATGCGATCGAGAAAAGCATTTCTAGAACTGTAAGAAACCTAAAACAACAGGGATTGATAGACTCTGCGACATTTGAACGAATTCGACCAACTGGAACCATAATACCCAGACTGTATGGTTTACCGAAAGTTCACAAGGAGGGATGGCCATTACGCCCGATTTTGGATATGTGTAATTCTCCGTACCATTCGATGGCACAGTGGCTAACGGAGTTGCTAGAACCCGTTCGAAAGGACATCGCAGTGCATTCGCTGAAAGATACGTTTGAGTTCGTCAATTCAGCAATTGCCATCAAACAACACCATGACAAGCAGGTAGGATAGAGCCCGGCTTTCCAGACGCTGACAAAAACCGTTAAATTAAGTTATCAAGTCCAGATATCTTCGAACGTCAAATTGGGCGTGATCTGTTTCTCTATGTTTTCAATTCATCAGTTTGCAATGCGACTATGCCAGTTGAATCAGCAATTAATCATTTTCGGATATCAGAGATGAAATTCCCACAGAGTGTGTGTGAGGAACTTTATTTTGTTGTTTGAATGTAAACGGCCACGATTTGTTCGTTGAAATTTCCGTGTATACAGGGCAAGCTGAAATTGCCGACAATGGCAACAAAAGTCTAGGCTCCCATTCGTTTGAATCACCGGTACTTTAGGAAACTGAACGCTTGCAACTGTGAACGCTTCACTTACATTTGAAGGCAACTCACAACAAAGGGCATCACGAAATTCTCACCGATCAGCTACTGGACGTTGATTTAGTACATCGGAGCTGCATGTGAGGAATGATCTCAGAGGGTCTCATGTGCCGTAGCGATTTGTGATCGGCAGCCTCGTGTTTGGGACCATCGGTAACAGAAGGAACATTATATAGTCTCGCTTGCGTGATTTGGCGTACAGTTCTAGTTGTTTCCACTCAGTCGTTCACCTCGTATGTGGCAGATCATCAAGTGATCGCGTTTTGACGTTTGGCGGCGAGTTGGCCATACTCGGAAATGTTCACTCATGTATCATTGTTATAAACTGCCTATCTCTCACGATCAGTGTTGAACACCAATCCCACACCAAGCCGTAGTCAACCGTTCTTAATCAGAGAGTGTCTGTCAAACAAGTCTATGATTCACGGCGGTGGAGAAGGTATCAATAACTCGAACAGCAAGACAAAATCGAAGTTAAATATCACGCATGTAGGAATTCTGAAATTTGTATTTCACTTTCTGAATCGAGAGTTCGGTATAAATTGAACACCTTCTCCACATAGTATTGCTCACCCACGGTATGTCAATTGGATTCTCTTTGTATGGTCTTTTGATACAGAGTTTTGAGCATCAGCAAATAAGTTTAATTTAGTTAGTCCTTGCCCGATTGATTCATATTCAAGGTGAGGTAGCCTGATCATCTTGTGCGTGGTCTTCAGCAGTGTATGAAATCCAGTTTTTTCCTATCGCCGTTTGCACGTCTTTCAAACTAATGCGATTGATCCTCTTATCGGACCTTCTCAGCTGGCGTGGTTCAGTCTACAGATTGCACGTAACTCGGTCATAAGTTCGAAACTGCTCAGACAGATTCAACACACGCCGACTCGTGACGTGATAACCAAAGTTCTCCTTGTTCCTGTATTTTTCATTCTATTGAGCTGGATTAAAATGATAAACTCACAATCCCGTTTGCAATCATTCTTTAAGTATCACATATTTAAGCTAAATTAACCCGACTTCTGCATTCCCGGTATTTCTAGGTCCACTGATTGCGCGTCAGTTGAACGACAGGCCGAAGTATACTTACAGAGGCTTTTGCTGGAATGGGGATTTTCTACGCGATCATTGAGCTCCACTGTTTCAACAGGAATGCGTTGGACGCAATTTACAACATACCACATCTCGGGAGTAGAACATCTAGGATGCGCATCCGTTATTATTTTCTCTGACCGAACACAAGCAAGAATACTAGTGACTGGCACGCGGGTGTTAGGTTAACCAGTAGCTCAAGACCCATCATCACGCAGTCATTCTTACAGTATTACTCGCCACTTGCAACAAGACACACTTATCATGAGCATGCCAGTCACGCGTATACACCGTACGATAGTATGTCTTGACTTATCACCGAGATCGCACTATAATCAGAGAGCTTGTATCAACATAAGTTAGGATGGACTGATTCGCCAGATGTTATTGAGAGCGCGACGTCTTCATAGTCTGTGCAGCACCCACGCACAGAGAACTATACGGGAGGTCCATCACCCGTAGCACCGATCAGCGCGTGAGCTACTACTGGACGAGGAGAGACCACATCGAGACGGATGAATCAGGTAATATATACAGCATAGGAATAAGTCGGCATCTAGTGTCACGACAATCGCTCAGTGAGGCAATGCAAGTGTACTCAGCAGCAAAGAACCGATGTTATGCTATAAACTTCATCCGCCACCCAACTGAGATGATATGAGAGAGTTTTTGTCTACAACTTCCTCCTATTCTCATCCCAGTGGTTAACAAATTGAGCATAGTGCTGAAACATTTTCACTGCATTCGCAACACCTCGGACTTTATCATTGTTTGCCTGATAAACGAATGCTTACTGCTCGAATGAGTGAAACACCACTGACGCCTCCCAAATCAGAAAACTCTTCTTGTACCGACAATCAGTGTTATGCAACACAACTACCCCAACTTACCAGCTCACGCTTAGCTGGTCAGTTGCTACGTGACTTACGCACTACGGAATCACCCACCTCAGTTGACCAAACAAGCTCCTCACAAACATACATGGCTACAGTGGTCCACCGAATATCACGTTAACAATGAATTGCCATAACAATTCATTTCTCTAACAACCTGAACAGTGCATCACGCGTAGTAGCATTCTGTCTTGATGATCTTCACAACGGATGTTCTCGAACGATCACAGATACAACGTAATATGGACTCCGGAGCCTCACACAACGATCAGACAATTGATCGTTTCATTCCGACACAACCGGCTAAAGACTCTCTATTTAGTCTGCACCATGGAAGCAGCTTAATACAGGCGTGAGAAAAACAAAAGCTATTTGATAAGTTCGGTTACGAGACTGATCTATAATTGCCGTTTCGCATGTTTCCACAGCTGACGGGGGATGTACTGCAATCGGTTCATATTTTCGTCACCGATCAATCTATATTCACCTAGCTTGCCTGAGACAGAGTGTCAGTCCTAAGCTGTAGTTGTACATGTCCATGCTAGCGTGGGCAGATCTACATGTGGCCAAACATATCCAGTTGAGGTCGAAAAACCGGTTTGCATTGAAGGACACAGACAACAGCTGGGTTGATCAATCCGAAAACAACTGGACTCACTGTGGCTTGGGGCAACATGGCAGTTGACGTAACCCGTAGCCGATACAATGCCATTACTATGCGGAATGAGTGCTTCCCAACCTAAAATAAAACCCCCTTGTCTAATTGGTCTTCTCGTCAAATGACGACTGTCGTGAAATAGGTTATGGTTAATGAATGTGTTTGTTATCCCTGAACTAGGGTACACACTGCACATTAAAACCCACCAGGATTCTATCAAATGACTGTTGGTCATTGGTGGGGACCTCTGTTTGATACGAATTGAGCATCACTTATAAGTGATGCAACAACCAAACTTCCATAGAAGTCTCAGTCGGTTTCCTTCGAAAAGACATGCTGGTCTCGAAATTTAATTTTGTTAAGTCTCTCAGCATTGCATGTTCTTGTCAACAACTAGTTAACATGAGTGCGGTGATATACGACGAGAACAAATGAACGGACTACCATAATACCATCTAACGAGAGTGATCAACTATGTTACATTGAGACGATGAAAGCACTAGAACGACTATCAGATTGAAAATTGCATAGGAGGTCGTGCGACGATAGGTAGGGCGCAGCCCTTTGTGCGATAAGCATTCATCAACACTGTGGCTTTCCGGATGGCATAAATCACACATCCTGTGATTACCGTTATAGCACGAGCTAACTCTGCATATCCGAACCACGATAGTTTGGAATATGCCCTAACTAGACATTGGAAGTTCTCAGCATAGGTGTTCATTAGAAAGATCCTACATGTCCAAATATGAATACATCTTACATAATCTGCACTAGTTTACAGGTTCACAGCCATGTTTCATGTGGTGCCCAATGATGCCTCAACGCTGACAGGGTATTCTGACGGTAACACGAAAGCTATCTTAGAGAATCACAGTTACTGCGGATGGGTGAGAGACACACGGTGGCCGCGGAAGGCACTGACGTCGCATGTTATATGTTCCGGAATCACAAGTGTGCGAATCTGGAGCCGGATATTGAAATGCCCATTCACCACGAGATGTATTACAATCATGCCGAAAATCTTCGTGCTTTGTGGTTATGGTGCGGATAAGCCTGTACTACTATAGGTTAACAATTACTCCTAAGATCACCGCTTTAATGTCTTAGTGAACAGAATGTTCCAGACTTGGTAGTGTTTGACACAGCAGTAGCAGATGATTCACAACCCGAGACCGTATATTCTTTATGCTGCATGCTAGAAATTCTACAGCTTGTCAGTTTCCCGTTACACGTGTGTGTCGATGACAGTAAAATATGGCAGATACTGCACAATGTGAATGAAAATGAGAAGCCACAAAGTGGTTTGCATAATGCACCGCGGAGCCACACAAAACTGGTGTTGGTTTAATACGGCCAAATGCAAAGTTAATACACAAATCTGTGGTCGCTGCCGTACAGAGAAATATGTCCTGATCGAAATCGTTCTGGTCCTATGATTACAGCGGAAGTTATCTGGACGGCGATGTCTCAAAAGACCTATTTGGCCAGTCTCGTAACAATGCGTAGATTAGCCAGGCAGCCGGGATATGACTACTACACGGGGGGGAGACCGGTCTTCAGAAAACGATTTTATTCCTGCTGTTCAAGTACTATTGCACCCCAATATTCAGCTAACTACCTAGACTCATCTTCTTTATATTGCAAGGCCAGTACTTTTAGTGAAACAGCAAAACATATAGCAACAAAAACGGGTCAACGCACAACGCCTGCTTTTACGTCCCAGATAGATATGCACAAACTTGAGGCGGTCGATGTGTCGCCGCTAACACATCAGCGGAGTATCCGTGCATAGATTGGTACCACACAGGACCCTCCATCAAATCGACATCCATTAAGAGGTTTTCATGGGCCTAAAAAAGCATTATCTCTAGGGTCATTCGTTAAAACTACACAATCAAATAAGCCCCTTATTGTGGTGAGCGACACTCTATTCTACATTCACCGTAGCAATCTGTAGTAAAATGCCCCGGAGCACGTCGTCGCCGTGTTATCGGCTGGATGGTACTAGGGAC
The DNA here is from genome assembly GCA_014220965.1 of Paragonimus kellicotti. NCBI lineage: Eukaryota > Metazoa > Platyhelminthes > Trematoda > Plagiorchiida > Troglotrematidae > Paragonimus > Paragonimus kellicotti. The sequence goes on along the minus strand of LOND01007425.1, from coordinate 11,622 downwards.
ACGAAATTGATTCTCGGAGTAACTGATCGAGCGGAGATCAATCGAAGTTATCTTACAGATATTGCTCACTACATTCTGTGTAAGGATTAGCCAACTGTCCGCTTGCGATTATTCCGTGCTTCGGTAGCAATAGGTCAATTCTTCTATTCCGCCAAGACTATTCTCAGCTCTCATATTCATCATCTTCCGATTGACTACGCTCCAAACTGAACATCCTCGTTCGCTCATTCCGGTTTGCCTCGTGACATCAGTCCAACACATATTCAAATATACAATAAGCCTATTTAGCGGTCTCATACATACTGTAATACGGACTTCTCGCGCTATTCCCCTATTCACATAGCTAAATCCTATCCTAGAATGGAATTCCCAGATGAGATGACATTCACAAAAACTCTCCGCGAAACAGCTCCGATGCGAGAGTGCCTCTACCACCCAGTATGGCACAACAGCCCGTTGAACCAAGCCGCATTTGAATACAATTATACATTGAAAAATCAGTGTGGATGGCGTGTGAAATGAGCAATAGAAGCATGATTTTTGATGCTCAAAACTTTCACACCGAATGTCTGAAAATTAGTGAAGTTGGAGCAGCGTGGATGGTGGAATAGTAATATGCTTCAGAGTCATCAGAAGCCCACGGCGATACTAGTCTACATCACCACACATTACGCGTCCTTCCCTCAAGATCTAAGATTTGAATGCGTCGCTAACAGAACGGATTGTTCTAGTCGATATCCATTTTGCAAATATATGTGCAAAGTCGGACAAAATTTTCGGTGTAGTCATGAAAAATATTATGTAGTGAATTAGTTCGTTTTCACTGATTCATCATTAGGCTGAATACACACATTTATATCACACTCTACTTCGCAGGGTGAATCATTAAATGCGGTAGTGGCGACACCGAGCCGGTTCGATGGGCGGTCTGGTAGAATATCACGTCACACTGTTATCAGGTACCCACATGAACAGTGGGTTTTGACAGGCTAACAGGATGTTGCTTTGGCCATGGCAGATTCAAAGCCTGAACAAAACGTTTCTGGGCGTACGCGGATGAGTTGTACAAGCGAACTTAAATAGTGTAAGCTGTTGGTAAACATACGCACGCTCACTGCCCTCGACTGGGTGGCTTTAACTCGGTAGATTGGACGAAATGCATCCGTCACATTGACAGAGTGATTTCGAATCCACCAGGTGCGATAGTATGGCGCTGTTGACAGATTTCGTTATTCCACTGTTGAGCCAAGCTGGGTAGTGTTCCGGACCCGTTCAGATAAGCGTCTGGTCGTGCGGCCAACATAACTGGTTCCACAGGAACAAGTGAATGAGCATATCCAAACGAGGCTGCAGAAACAGGAACTCCATCTTTTAGGTGTGGGCACAAAACTGAATTGGACGTGAAGTGGACACGTAATTTAGCATCGTAAAATGTTGCATTTACGCCAATTCTGTTTTTGTGACTGAGAGAGTATGCGTCGGTTTGCGCAACTAATTCTCTCCTTTTTCAGAAATTTGAGTGTCTGCATTCTTCTACCCATTCTCATCTTCAGCTTTGTTGATGTATTGTATGATGAATCGTTTGCCTTTCTTTCCGTAGTCCTCCTGATTTTTGTTCTTATATCCCTTACCTCCCCAGAATGTATTAATATGCCCTTGTATACTGAAGCGCTTCTTGTATACATTTTACATATCTTTCATCTCAGTTTAGATCTTGTCAGTGTAGTCTCTCTTCACCATTATAATGCGCCACCACAACCCGCGGTTTCTGAAATTCGCTAATATGCGGTTTAATACAGTAGAAATGACTATTGAACGCAGCATTCGCAGTTCCATGGACTTTATTCAGCTCGTTTGAAAAAAAATAGGCATTATAGTTGAATTTTCTTTTTGCTAGAACTCATCAGAACTCCGTATGTTCAACAAAGTAGGCGCGTAACACAGCAGAGCACTTGCTAGTAAGAGGCCTCGTAAAACACTTCCCTCATTAGTTTAGTAGTCATATTACGTGATTACGAATGTAAGTATTAGACGGACCCCTTACAGCCAGTTCTATTAGGCTCTCGTCATAGTACTGGGAAGTGACAATGCGATTCTAGTTTCGCCAGTACATAAACGTCTCGTCAGGTTGAAGGCGAAATCACTTCAGTCCGTTAGCTAAGCTGTTTTCGATAGGCACAGCGTCTATAAGACTACATAAAGGTCGTTGTGAACAGCCGGGCTTGTGCACATCTGCAACCGTCAAACGGTTAAAACGAATACAATGCATGTTAACCCACGTTTTTCGGACTGAAGGTTTTAATAAGCCCTTTGACAAGTCAGTACATTGACCATTTCTTATTCGAATATGGTCATTCATACCTAAAAGGACATACAGATTTGGCTACCTTGTAATAGTGCCTAATGATCACCGCAAACCTGCTTCTAAAGACATTAGGAAGTTGTTCTAATATATTTTAAAAATTTCATTAACGACAATTCGCGACTTCGCCCTCTGTGTCTAATCTAAACAAGATAAGAAGGCGGTTAATGACTCTTTTCGGGAAGCGTTATCATTTATTTATAAGTAGTTGCCCATAACTTTTTAAAACACTGTTTCTGTGAGCCATTTCACCAACAACGAGAGACCTATCGCGAGGTGTTAAAATTTCCCTCACCATCTTCAGTCTCGAAAGTGAAACATAAGAGTATATAGGACATACGGAGAGCAGAAATTTCGAAAAGAAACGCTGGTCCCGATCTTCACTTTACCAATCCTTGGTGTACTTTCTCGACTGGGCTAGAATTTGAGCTCTGGTACTCATGGTTGCAAGACTAGCGTGTTAACTACACCTACGGTAACCTCACGGGGGATTTGACCAAATAATCATATCCAGAGGCACAATCACAACCTTGTGTGACCGGTTAGACACCATCAGTTGACAAACTGAACACTAGCCAGCCAAGGTTGTGATTGGGCGCCACAGTATATGTGGTTTACAAGTCCTAATGCAGTAGCGGTAAGTCCACAATAAGAGGGCCGTTCGACCGCTGAGCATCCGAACTGACAAAAACGTCGTTCAACCTTCAAGACAATTAGAGCCAGACCACAATTGTTATGTAATCATTGTCACACAATGTGGCACTGATTCCGGCCTGCGACACGATAGTGGTAACCGACAATCAGGTATACGAGCTGAAACAAAACGGCTGAGATAAGTAGTATCCAATGCGATGTATGTTCTTTGGCCGAAGGCTATTGTGAATTCTGGATGGCTTACTCAGCACTATATCCTATGGAGTCAACATCGCCTGAGATATCGTGCTGAGACAGAGCAGAAAGTGAACGTCTCGGCTGTATTACAAGGAAACAAAAAGGAATTGTGGAACAACCGTCTATTGATATGTTTACTTTCACATCAGCGACTCAGTAATGAATATCTATGTTCTGCTTAGTTGAATGACGCAACGCCATAGACAGGTTTGTTTATTGGTTTGTTTATCATAGCATTCTAAAACGTTAACATCCATCACACCAACTCGCCTATCAACTTCATCCGGTGCACTCCTGTTTCAGCTGACCTGATATAACAGCAGTTCCTTCATCTGCTTCATTGGCTGTTAACGGGGTCAGCCAAACCACTGAGTACTCTTCTGATCATTGTCGTGCAAATCGGAGAATGATGGTTTATCAGATTGTGCTTCACGCAGTTGAATTTATACAACAGTTACGCCACCTAATTGAACCGTCCTTGGTTCTAGGGAAGAAATTGATATTTTCTTGTTTCAAGAATTTCACGGGTACGACAGAAAGTAGACCACTTCTAATTCAATTCGTGTCCAGTCAAGTAACGGAAGTAAATTAGCCGTTATTTGCGTTTACGGGCCGTAAACTTACTCGTATTACACATCATTTGGAAAATGTAAATTCTGCTACCCTTGAAACACTGTTAGATTTAGTAATCCGGACTTTCGGTTATCGAAAAAGTGAACTGGATTTGAGTTTTAAAAAAGAGGACGAACAGTTATTTTCGTTTGTTCTACAGCAGTTATATACAACTCTAAAGGTGGACGAGTGTATGTATAAAAATGTAGGAAACACTCACAGCAACAATTAACTTTTCAGTTTTAGCTTGTGTGAGAAAAACGACAATAATAGATGCTACCATTTGGTCGCACCCTCCTCCAGTACTCGGCAGTGTGTACGAAACTAGTTGGGAACAGTAATAAATAAGAATTCAGTAGAAAAATGCAGTGATTGCAATTCGTGTTGTTGTTGTTGTTTTCCAACTACATGATACGAACTACATCACAATTTCGTTGGCTTACTTGGTGTTTTGGTGTTAGTGTTGTGAGCCAAAACGCGGATGGCACAAGGATTGTTTATTCAGGAAAGCAACACGTGGGTTATGCGTTTCAACAAGACAACAACGAAAACACTCATCTGTGTACGGTACTGGGCCCAGACCGTCACGGCTGCCACAGACGTCAACGCTTAGTTCCTTTACGTTCCCTTACGTACCAAGAACCATTTCATGCGATGCTGCACTCCAACGTTTCTTCTTGTATTTTTCCTGCGGCTACTTCGATGTCAAAATATATGCTCTGGTTCCACTACTGAATAGCAGTGGTGTGAGTAGTATAGCATGATCGCTCCTCCTCACTACACTAGTAGGTACAAACTAGTTCTGAGTTTGAACTAAATACAATTCCGATCTCAATTGCGTATTTCTAACTACCAAAATACACCAAACGGACTGCTCAGTCTTTTCCACAGGAGTCTAGGGTTCGCATATAACTGGCTTTGCGCCCACAATGCTAGCTTCAAATGACTAACCGCGACCTGTGCAGCTAACTGCAGGGAGCGTTGGTTGGTGTGACGCATTACACTACTGAATGTTGGTTCGTTATTAGTACCCGATGGCCCGTGATCAGTATGGGTCTGGCAAAGCAGGAAGTTTGCGTGAGTCCTGGAGAATAGAGATTTAGATGTGTGAGCATATTCGCCTACCGGTTAACGTAGTTTCGTAGTGACTAAATAATACAGAACGCTAAAACCAACCGGCCAATCTTGTAACTGCTGTGTTCAAACTTTGAACTACTTAAAGGAAAAATTACCTGTTTCAACTGTTTGCCATTCACGCTGAACACCACACGAAGCCAAATGGTTGCGTTAAGTTAGTCGAGTTGGTAAGAACGAATACTCTTGCGACTCAGTGATCACCGAGTTGAACTTCAAGCAGCACCTGTAGGTTGAGATACTCACCTCAGAGTCCTGAAAAGCAACTGTTATCATGGCAGTCAAATATAAACTAAATAGAGCTGGGGCTAGCACACAACCCTGCTTCACGCCAGTGACAATGTCAAAATCATCACAAGTCGATCCACACGACTGTACTTTCGCCCTCATACCCACATGCAACATTCGAATCAAATTGACGAACTTACCTGGACATCCAAACTTACCAAGCACCGTCCACAACGCCTCGCGGCTCACGGACTCAGAGGTCTCGGTGAAATCCACGAGGAGAGCATACGGGGGCTGGTTGCGTTCCCGGCATTTCTCCTGAATTTTTCGAGCAGCGAACACCAGGTCGATCGTACTCCGACTCGCCCGGAATCCGTATTGCTCCTCAGGAACATTGGTCTCCAAGACTTCCGTATTCAGCCGGTTCAGGAGAATCCTGGCAAACACCTTGCCTACGCAGCTCAGCAGACT
>LOND01007424.1:13979-29763 GCA_014220965.1 Paragonimus kellicotti | reverse complement strand
CGGGGTGTTAAGTTCTAGTGGCACCCAGCTGACCTCTGAATAGAAACGCAGAACGGATTCTACAGCCTCCTCACGGCTTTCACTGTCCCGCGTCATTGAGTGCACTCATTGCACAGACACTTCGGACAAACAACGACAATTACCTTTACTGTAATTTTACTAAACAGTAAGTATAAATTCCAATCCTGTCGATCGCCCTTTCTGACGTTTTTTGGACTTGGAAGATAGTTCCGTTAATCCGACCGTCTGAATAAGCGTTATTAGAATTGTCGAGTACGCGCTAATGAGTGAATTACCTCAGAAGAGATTGCGCGCCTATTTCTACCCGCTTTGTTGGTTTTAATGCATTGCTAGTTTAAATTCGGCCATACATAGTTTTTTAAATACGGTGATCTGTTACTCTGTTCACTTTGTAACAGCAACTGAGACACAACTGACCTTCGAGGTATTCTTGGTAGGCCGCTGTCATGTGTAGTTTCGTTGTTGTCCTTGCGTGTTCAACCTATTGGTAAAATGTCAGTATCCTGTGCACAGGATTCCCATTGGTTAGTCGTGCTAGATCAAGTCAGCAGTCATTTGAAAACATTAAAGCAGATTCCTTTCTGGCAGCTCGATTAAACAGACAAGGCGAGGATGTGGGAAGTAATCTGAGAAGCGTTCAATAATACAGACAGATAAAACGTTCCGGCAACTAAAAATCATACTTGTATGTGCAGTGATGGTTTCAATGCAGCATGAAGTCTCGGAAAAATAGTCAAATCATGATATTTCGAAGTTTTCGAAAGTGAATCAGATTTTAAAAAAGTAAGTTCTTTTGATTAGGTCGACCTTCACTCGACATGACTAAACGCAAGTTTTGTTGTCTTTTTCAGCTAGAATTCAATCATTTCCTATTGCAACCGAAACTGATTGACAGTATTTTTTAGGTAGTCCCAGGGCATACCCACTTTTCGTCACGGATATATTCTTACATTCCTAATATACGGCCTACAAAAGTGCTTCATTTAAAACTCATCATAATTTCTCAGTGAATGAGGAATTTCCTTGACATGTACAAGAGTTAAAAGAGCACAATAAAAATTAGGTAGTCATAGTAACAGTACATATTTTACAGTTTCAAACGATTGCTTGACAATGTTCGTGTTGTGCTTCAATAGGCCGGTTTTCATCTTTTCGCATGTGTAGATAGCTTCGCCAAAGTGGCAAGGTCACATCTTGTCCAAGCAGCTGACCACATCGGGTGCAGGGTGCGGTGAACAAATCATGATATGAATGAAGCCACACCAACAAGCCACGGACGGCAGACGGCGGCTGATAATCGTTCGAGTAATGAAGCAGTGCAGACTGAGCCAGGGAAGTGATACGCTGGAATAGCGAAAAACGACTAGGAGTGACCAAATCTAGTGACTGAATACCGACAGTGTTAGACTGCTGAGAGAAAGATGCACTCGTAACAGGTTTTTTATTCCGTGAATCCGAAGCCGATAGAGATGCACGCGGATCAGGGGCCAATAATGAAACCAAAGTGTCCTTGGTCGATGACGGAAATGACAGCTTGGATGATAGCATTTCCTCCATCGGTTTTGAAAGTGTGTCTGAATCGGTTGACACCGATTCAGTAGTGGAGTTGGAGACGTTAGGAGATTTACACAGCATTGACTCCGTTAGACCGCGGACGATAATTCTTTCAGGATGAAGTCGTCGAAACGTGATAAAACACTGCATTATCTCCCCAACCTGCAATGTACGGAAGTAAAGACAAATGATACTATGTATATTGCGTAAGCCCTATGCAGACAGATTAAGAGTTTAACAAAGACGCCTAAACATTCCAGTGTAACGTCTCATGACGTTAATCAATATCCAGTTTTGAATTTGTCCGAACTCAAGAAATGCAGATAACAAGTCTGAAGTTCGGATCGGTTACCTTTTTGTTATGCGTTAATCTACAATTAATCCAAATACCACCAGGTCTATCAGCGCCACTGGTAACAGAACAAGCGGGACGAACGTTGTACTGGTATACAACACACAACTTTTACACATTACTTTTTATTATGGCAAGAAATGTTGGCAAGTTAGACTGGAAGCAGAAAATTGTCCGCTGTGTGCATAAGTGAAAACGTTGCAAATATTAATCATAGGGTGGTCCAAGTAGGAAAATGGAAAACGTCCAAATGAATCAATGGAAAGGGTCGGATAACTTGGAACATGACCAAAAGAGCCGTGCAGGATGTTTAGTTAAGTAACAAACACAGAAAGTCCAATCCAATGCACTACGAACACGTTAGAACCACCCTGGTTTCTAAGGTCTTAAAACCAGGTTGCAAACGCGAACGTATCGACGCCATTCGATATTATCTTACGCCTGACTAATTAACCGCCCCCGATCGGTCAGTATTTTGCCGCACTCTGATTGGTTCAGTTACCTATGACCCATCAAGCTTTCATCTGTGTTATGTAACTTGTAGGTTCGTTTTGTTCCACTCCGCACCAAACAAGATGAGCAACAGGGATGATTTCCAACCGTCATCGGCAGCATAAAAGTACTTGAGGGCCAAACACGGTATAGACGACCAATAAGAAATCTAATTCGTTACTTCACGTAGGATGTAGGAAGATCTAACCATGCATTGGAGTTTAAGGTGCACCAACCGGAGTCAGTCGTACGATGACAGAAAGGTAACAACATACCCTCACATGAACCACCGTCACATTCGAACCCGATTCGATCACCGTGATGAGCAACTTCGGATACAAATGTTGCGGTTCATTCAGCAGATACTCCAAATCGGCGCGAACATCACGAGTGCCACTGGTCAAAGAATCCAATCGATGTCTCTTGAGGTCCGAGTTGATATGGGATCTGCGGCAAAAAGGGGGAAGTGAAGGTCAGACTGCTGGAATTAGTAAGCGTATTCACGATATGTTCATCCATCGCGACAGGAATTGGTATTAATCCAAAATATGTCTGAATACGATTGCCAACCAGATGGGTGGGGGATGCGCCTGCAGCCGACATTCATTACGTCAGCAGCAAATGAACTGGCCGAGAGTCTCTAAAATGAAATGAAAAAATATCGTAGAACTGACGATTGTATAGATGCAGGTAAACCGTTGATTAAGACATGATGCTCTGCCCGATAATTTTTCAGACTACCGAAACGGCTGAACATGAAGACCAGATACTAGTGGTCACAACTGCTGATTTTAGTCGTCGAAACACTCGAGGTCCTTCTGATTTACAATTATGTCGTTGCCCCACTATCTAATGTTTTCGTCTAACTGTGCATTACTTGAACTAGATGAGCATCTGTATGTTACGGTATGCACTTTCTTTCTCAAGTCATTATCAAAGACGGTGCTGAATTGACTAAACTCCTTCAGTCGACATGAGTTAGCGAAGAGGTACCTCGCAAGTCACATTTAGTTTCAACCATTTTTCTTTCAAAAAATGTCAAGATACCACGTTACTACCAGAAACACTGGCCTTGTCTTTAGTACATCCAAGGTACTCACGAATCCCATGAGGTGGCCTCAGAAGCACAGAGAGCTAACAACGAGGGCAGGCACGTTACCGACATGCTCACAGGCGAATGCATCATGTCGCCACTGCGATAGGCACTTGAGCACCAACACTGCTTCTGCAGCTAACGATCGCGTCAGTCTTGAGCCTACTGGCTACTTTTGATAAGGTCTCTTTCCGGAGTTGACTTCAAATTAAGAGATCGTTCTCAGATATTATTGCGTTGGAATCATAGTATGCCCGCTATGCGTGTGGGACGCGCGTTCATGGGCAGCTTTGTAAAGCTCCCTCCACGTCACGCAGTGATCGACAGGGAGTTTCCGACCTTGGTAACGTCCTTCAAAATATGACAGTGGCAGGCCGCTGAGGAATGTTGACCAGTACACCTGCATGGGAGGCGTCATGGACTGATTATGTGAGCAACGCAGAAGTCCTTCGAGGTGTATCTGAAAAACCTCCAAACACGTATCCGATAAGCGAAACAATGGAAATTTAGTCTACGTTGCCTAGGTAAAGTACTCTGTGGTCCGATGGAGTGTCTTCTGCATCGGACATCGTTCGAAGCGTTTGCTGTTGGAAGAAACTACAAAATGCCCAAAAGAGGACGTGGTCATGAGCCATGATGATCATTGAACGCTCCGCCGAACAAGGTTGGGAAGAGCCACCTGTCACAGTAGGGACCACGCGATAATCCACGTCGTTGTTTTTTTCACCCTCACACGCGTACTCATCCATTAACTTACCACTTTGTTGACTAATGTCGGGATTTACAACAACCCGAGCCACCACACTCATGAGTACAGCCTCAAAGCTGAAAAGAGGTGAATGAAGTTAGCATGTCAATCATCGAAGACTGTGGTTTTTAGTTCCATGAAGCGATCGCATATCCCACTCTTCAAAAACAGGCGCTGATGAACGGTCGAATTGTCCATATGATGCAAAACAAAGGATGACTACAAAGATGAGCAAACATAGCAGCGCCATTCACAGCCTCGATTCACAAAGGTTATGGCATCCCTAAATAAAACCACCGCATCCCATAGAATGTGTGAGGCCTAAAAATGCAAACGCTGAATATGCCGTATGAAGAAACTGCTTCAGTCCGCGAAATTGTGGAAGATAGATGGGGAAACTTGCGGGACCTTTGTTCATTTTTATAAAAAAAAAGAGCTCTCATGAACTAGTATACCCAGCGCACCTCAATTCCAGTGATGTTTCTGATTAGTGAGCAAACAGGGAGACCGATACCGGGTCAGTAAAACAAGCTTTCTCTCTGGAGTAAGACAGACATGGCATATAACACACTTCTTTCTGATCTGAGGTGATAGATTTTGACTGACGAGCGAAGAAAAATTGAGCACAAACATCCATTCACTGGGATCCAATCGAAAAAAAAATCAGCCCGATCGCAAGATTCTGCTCCGGTATAGGCAAATAATTTGGAAGGAAAGCGTTTGGATCGACAGGCACGCAAACTCTAACGGATAGAGATGCCAGGAGAGCACACTTGTGTCTCAGAGACACAACATGCAGGGAAGGAGGACAGGAAACTGGGAGGCGAAATGAAATGGAAAAGGTGAAGTAGGTAAACAATGTAATGTAATTCATTACACATATTTTAGGTGTGAAGAAAACAGTGGACACGGTAAGTTTGTTTGGATAACAGGGAAAATCAAGGTAAATAGGGAACTTCATAAAAACCCATCACTGTGCAGTAGTTGTTGCGGGCACTGTGTTAATTATGTGGTCCGTCTGCTTTGTTTAACATGATTACGCATGTGTGAAAAGCCTCACTCAATCACCTGACATTTGCTTCCTTCCTAATCTTTGTTTTACATCTGCACTCCGTCTTGTATTTATTCCTATGAAACACTACTGACCACTGTTGATCATTTTGTTCCCTGGACGACTTGGGCTATAAGGTTACACCGATTAACGTTTATAATACACCTGTATTACTGCCAGACCACTATTTTGATTTCAAATCAGAAAGTATACTAAAGACTATGCAGAATCTGGAAGTTCATGGATCTACAATAATGGTGTCGTGAGTTTGAGTACGTCAACGTTGTCGACGGTAAGACGTAAATCGTCCCAGAGAACAAGACAAATCGTTACAGTAATACAAGGAGCGACTAAATAATAATTATTCTAAGTGTAACAACAGTATATTGTCACTTTGCAACCGGATAAATGAAAGTTTGACGGTAAATCGAGATAGTTGTCGGTGGTCCCACATATTACATATATAGCATCGAACCAATGGCTTCATTTAGTCGGAATAAGTCTACGCAACAGGAACTCCAAATAACTGACCTTTGGTGAAGTAATCTTCAGCCAAGGTTACCAATCGGCGTTACGTGCACAAGGGCAACCTAGGGGGTTGTCCTGGTCCTGATTATATAACACGGTGAGATTTTACACACGTCAACTACTTGCTTACCTCCATTGAAGTGATTTATATGATTTACGTTTGTGAGTGACGTCAGCACCGCAGCATGTGACTTCTTTTTACTACGATGAGGTCGGTGAAGGGAACCCGATGTTTCAACTTACTAGATTATATTTAGTGAAGCACATTATGGTTCGTCATTCAAAATCCAGCAATGAATGAGAATTTCGTATAATATAGGCAAGAATAAAGCAGGCACAGCTGTGCTGTGCTGTGCACGATCAGCTACGGTGTACGCTCCAAGTAATTTCATTTAAATTTATCGTCACTGGCACGATGTGCGTGTTATGTACACTCGACGAGTTCATCGTTAAGATAACTATCCGCGATGCACTAACGACTAGTGACTAATCTCAGAGCTCCTGAACGGAAATGCGTCGCCTTGGCAAATAGAAGAACGTGCAGGACAGCACAACAAATTAAGTGGATTGAGGTAGTCAAACCGAAGCGTGAGAGGAACACGTCATAGAACGACTTTACTGAAACGATCACCAACAGGAACAATAAAATTAAAACAGAATCGACTAATTTCTAGTAACATCTTTCCAAACCCAAAGAGTACTTATGAAATAAATTGTGGACCGGACGAGCTTAGCACAGATCATCGGTGGGATATTCACCTACAAAAAGTACTTCCGATTCAAATTATCACAAAAGAATTTGGTAGTCTTACCGGCGGAAAACCGAACACGTAAGGAGTCCTTCTAAAACAGTATGTGTGCGCTCCCAATATCGATTACTCCAACGTTCAGCATCCATTCTGTCGGTTAACCAGTCGACACGTCTGCTTTCAGGTTCCACCACAGCGGCAGCAGACTGGTCAAACGAATCACCAGAATCACCAATAGCCGGAGCGCCTCCAGTGAAATCCAGCTGATCAACAGTAGTGAGTATACTCAAAGCGTTGTGCAGGCCAAGTTCACCTAATTTGCTACTGAAACGGCTACTATGCATTCGACTGGCCAGTTGGTCCATGGACTCTAGTGTTTCACTAGTCAAGCAAAAAATATGCGGGATGAAATTTTAGAAGAACAAACGGGCAAAATAACAGTAAACGGTATAGGGACAGTACACGAAACAGATAAAGTCCAAATTAAAAGGGATTATACTGCTACCAAATAGTGTTTAAAATTACCACAGGATATCTCATAAAAAGCTACAACTGGGAGTTGGTAGAAATGAGGAAATGAAGTTAATTAAAAGTGTAAATTGTCACTGCACAGAAATGAGACGTGAATGTTTTTATACGTTAAATTGGTAGCCGACTAGGGTAGGAACAGGTGAGTAGCCCAAGAACCAACGGATGGATTTTCAACTTTTAGGATAAATCAAACAATAACTTGACTTGAGTTTATTGCAAAAAACGCGCAGGACGCACATAAACACAACAAGCTAGTAAAAAAACACAAACGTAAACGTGTGCGCGCACACACAATGGTGATAGTTTCCAGGACTCGTGGGACAACGTTATAATTATTTTCAGCCTTGAGCCGTGTCATTGGTATTACAGCTCGGACTGCTGTTGGTCTGAACGATGTTCCACAAGGCGACAGAATAGCAAATAACTACAAGCGTGTGACAAAAAGCTAAGGTTCATAAAAACAGCTAACAATTTCATGGATACAGGATCAACACTGACTGCGACAGGACCATGTCAGTAAGCATTTTCAGCCAGCAATGTGGACGGCCTCGAACTTGTCAACCTGGCAGATGATCGCTATGAACATTGTTAGATGGGGTGCACAAGGCTTTCATAGCCCGTGACCACGTTACCGCCAGGCAGTCTTGGGATTTCTCCTAGCAACCACACTGGAAAATGCAGCGTGAAGCTGGCGCTATATCGGCATACGGAGTGAGTGTCTCGAACAGCGTAGACTGTGCACTTTCATTACCTCAGATATCGGCCGCGAACTTGCACATTTCCCAAATACGCGCCGATGGATTGCAGCGTTCTTTATACAGTCAACCGATTTGCTGTAGATTGGATGGTGGAGACAACGGTGATCGAATACAGTGACAGTGTATGGATCATCAACACAAATGGGTGAGATCTATGAATTACAGAGGAAACTTTGAGAGCACACAAATAGTGTAAACCCTGTCTTTAAGGAACAATTGTACGTGTTTGCAATGTAAGAAGTGGCGAAGATCGGCGAACGCGTTGCGAGACTTCGCTATCCTCATGGCTACCTCGCAAGCAACATTACAAGTTGATGAGACGGCGCTACCCAGAGAAGTGAGACGATGGACAGTCTCCAGAGGCCCGCCTATGACAACAAAGATTGAGTAAGGACCACGGCACACCACACGTTATCCTTTGAAGGTATAAAGTGTAAACAATACAAAACAGCCATACCAACCGACCAGTTGAGTATGATCTGCATGTCTTTTGTAGAAGAGCTGACCAAAACAATGGCAATCGCATGTTCAATATCGGTCTGCTTGTCACCTGGTAAAAGTTCCGCTAACAGATCTTCGGAACCTCTAACAGCCTCTTCCAGAACATCATCCATTGCAGTTAAAAGGCAGACAGGATAGGACAACCCTGTCGAACACTACTGGAAGTGAAGAACGCTAGAGATAGCTGCCCATAAATTCGCACCTAGCACTCAGAATGGACACACGACTTCAACAAACTGGTATGCTTTATTGGGATCGCTGAGATGGAAGCAGTCTTAGAGAGCACGTCAAGTAACTGTACCAAAGGTATTCTCCAGGTCCAAAAATGCCATGATCACTGGCTTAGGAAAAGAATGCCGACGTTTCAGTGTTTTTCGCAAGTGTGGATTTTAGACTGATTATTGGTTGTCGTTTTTAGACACACTTACAAGTCGACAGGAAGATGGCTGTGTTAAAAGAGCTGTGGGAAATCCATGTGGTCCGTTCAACATCCGCCGGTCGACCTTAAGCGCTCACTAGTGAATACACCATTCACATAAACAAGGCAAATCTGTATGTAGGATGGCCTTACGGAGAAAGTAGACTGGATCACGTCCGTACAACAATCTAACGATTATCCCAAAACGTTCACAGAGTGGTACAGTAGACCAAAACCGCCGGCTAAGCAGGTGGCCACTGTGATAAAACAAAAGGTTTACGAAGAATTGCATCTTAAGGGTGATTACAATTGCAACAAACAGCCCGAAAGCTAATAAACTCGGATAAATGAGCGGTTGACGTGGCAGAAATCTGTGCACTCGCTCAGACCCAAAACCTACCCAAACTTTCAATCAAAGGAGATCACTCTGTCGGTGCCATCTAGCACTGTGTCCACAAATTTATGTATAACTGCAAATAAAGTTACATAGGCAAAACTGACTAAAACCAGCCGTGTGGGTTCAGAAACAACAGTTCATGAATTTCATCCTGATCTGGACTTACTGACCTTTCTTAACCTATCAACTGACTGTCCACCCTATATGCCCAATTGTTTGATAAGAAAAACCGATTCACGTCATTGTAAAGTTGGTACTGAGGTACTGATATGAAATGTCCGCATCCACCACTCCCCGTGTTCTAACTGTTTTGTTCAAACTTCCGGAAGGAACTGACTGTTTTGAACATCTTACGTTTGCGAGCAGAATACCTCTGAGAGAGCAAGGCAAATTGAGCACGGATAACATAACATTGATCAGGGTGGTTACCACAAGACGGACGGTGATTTCTAATGAAGTGACATTATCGACTGCTGAAGGCGACATAATCAATCTGTCCACGGATGGGTTGCACAGGGTGGTCACCACGTAACACACTACCGTCTTCTGAGCCGAGATGCGCACAACTATAATAGACGATCACCACTGTCAGTGCGTCGCGACCGCACACAAAACATACCACCTAACCGCCTCTCCCCTGAAACAAAACGATCAAGTAATGCGTTCATACAGCCTGTATTCATAATATTGTACGAATGTTTAGTTTCCCTCAAAAGATCAAACAAGCCATTACAGAAGGCGTTCTTGACAGCATTTGAATTATTGTCTGCTGCAGAATATGCAAATATGACAAACAAACAACGTCTTTCGGGTCCGTGACAATGTGCTCAGTCCGACTACACAAGAACGACCATTCAGTGGGATCTAGTCGAACCAGTTTTGCTCTGCTTCAGAGTTCACTATGACCCTCACGCCAGTCGGACCACGAAATTCAGGCTTACAGTCACCAAAAACCTTACGGAGAAACCGCTGAACCCCAAAATTACCCAAGGATGAATCAAAGGGAATGACAACACTTAAATCGCTAAGACACCTTTCGGAGACACAGAACATATTTAGTCCCAGACTCGGATGGTGCTTTCCAGGAAAGACTGCTGACCTATTTGTTAGACAGTACGAACGTTAGAGACGACGACGTTAACCCACTGTTTTGGATTGGAGATTAGAATTAGACGCAGAAGAAGACAAAAGTGAGTTGACTGGTTGAGGCGGAGTAACGATAACTTCGGATATTTTGCGATCTTATGTGCCAGAGGTAGGAGATAGATTTAGGAGCCCCACAATAAGTCAATGATTCAAAGTCCTGACATTTGTCAAATAGATGTTAGCCCAGCCAAAGAGTACAGTAAATACGATATTGGCACCCGATCCTGACAACTGTTGCGCGCAGGAGATGTACTCAAAGTTGCACGAAACTTCCGAGGAGTAATCAGAATTTTCCAAATGTACTGAATAACACACCAGTGATCGTGGTTAATCACTAGGCGATCGGAGTGCTTTATGTTTGTGAGTACCTTTTTTGAATCTCCTGTTTACTAATTCCGAAAGTAGGGTTGGAACTACAAAAGTAATACAGGTCATCCCCACCGTCTATCTGTTCCACGCGGTTAGTAGGACGGTATGGCTGCGTGGCTGCTCCAGTTTGGTCTGTTTGACACGGTTGTACCAAAAAACGCCGACGATCTAAATAGCGCGGCTCTCTGGATCAACGCAGCATGGAAGCCTGACCACAACGTCAGGGCAACAAAAAAAGTGAGGTCGCGAGCAATCAGTTATGACCAATCAAAGCAAAGACTAAATGTCAAAGCGGATTTAGAGGATTCATAAGAAGGACACGAACTGCAGGAAGGCGTTATGTTTATTATTTCAAGACGTACGTCAGTTTCCATGTTGAACAGCCTATATTCCCAAACTGACACACAACACAACGGACTCAGTAGAATTTAAAAAAAAACAACTACAGCAACGTGGATTGCGAAGAATGATAGGCTGACTAGGCGACAGGACGGAGATGTAACTACTGATGAAACATACTACATGCTTACCTCTATAGGCTAAAAACAAGAGAAGACTCGCAGTGACTATAAGGAGGTGAGTTCAGCTGCGTTCTGATTTAATGATACTGGTGAACAACTTATTCGAAGATTGAGGCACGCACATCGTAATTACTTCCGCACTCAATTAACAGTGGCTCGAAAATATTTGGACTTATTCTTGTCTTCAGTATGGCAACCCGGTTCCGAACTACATGTAACGCAACCACCAAACGTGGTTCGTTATAGTTAGGTTCGTTTGAAGATTGACACGACAACTTTCGGCGTACAGTTCTCCATGAAGTGACGGTTGACGAGAGCTGGAAATGATGCAGTCAAAGGGAGACACTGGACCTAAATTTCGCTCGCTGGAAACATCGTACCAGAATTGCACATCATTGTGTCTGGGCTATCTTCAGTGCGATGAGAACATGTTAATCACCACTTTAACCTCAAAATATGCATAGCCAAATCATCGTACATAAAGGTTTAACCAAGGACTCGTGTGAATGGCACTCAGATTATCCAATAAGTCTTATTCACAGATTCGTTCCGACCACTACTAGCAGTCGGAGAGTCTGTAATACCCATATCGGCTGCCTTTTTAACTCACCCATATCTATTGTACTACAAGTAGCCTGACGATCTGAAACAGAAGGGAAGTTGTGTTCTCTATGTAGCTATTCCCGTGAGTTCAACAGGTATTAGTGAATGACTTAAGGAAATACCTGTCAAGTGAAGCCTGCAGTTCTGCTGAAGACAGCTAAACAATACAATAATCAGAACCAAAACCATATTTACAGGCTGAAAACTGAGTCGTTAGATATATGGGTCTGACATGGGTAAGAAAAACATCGGTACATTCGAACGAGGTACAAAGTATTACACTAGCTACGCATATGTGCACTCCGTATTCTGAAACTCAGATTGTTAGGAAACATGTCACGCAGATAAACGGAATCTGACCAAAATCACGCGTTGGCGAAAACGTCGTCGGCAGTCATCTTGAATTCGGCATAAACAAGACCTGCAGTCGACAGGTCGTTTCGTTCGATTTAGCGAGTTTAAAGAATCCACTCGAAAAACAAGTCAAAAATGGTATCCCGGTCTACAGTGAGGACATTTTTAAACACGAAGACAATGTGTTAAAACGTTGAACTTGCGCTGGTTATCTGTGAACTTACTTCAACCACACTCAAGATTTTATCAAGCAACGCAGAATTCCTTCCATACAACTTCTACCTTACGTAATTTTGATTAGGTGGCTGAAAGTTTAGAGGGTTCGTTATGTTTCATGCATTCTCATGTGCTTCTCCAAATCGCTCGTCTGCTTAAGTGCACACAATCAGCCAGTTTGTACATATTACAGCTAACTTGATGATGAAACGCTGAAAACAAAATTGTTTGCCACCCCGTTGTCTAAGAGTACACCGTTTAACGGTAACATCGGTGTATAATCATAGACGGTTCTTAGCACAAAGTGAAAAAAGTTGACACATCCTTTTGATCAATTATGATATATACATACAGCACTATTTTCACTAATCGCATCTTGAATAACCATGACCTAATGGTTAGTACTGCAAACTTTTTGTTGGACAAAACCTCACATTCGAATGAGCAATAACATTACCTGTCCAGTGCTGATTAAAAAGTGACTCGAAGACGCAGCCTGCTGTAGGACCCATAAGATGGAGTGCAGAAGTTTGTTGCCATGAAACAAAGGGATACGGATTTGAAAATTCTTTACTGCCGATTCAAGTCCGCATATGTAAAAGGTGCTAATTACGTGATTGTTTTAATGCGATCTGTCGCCTGCACAACAGTCTGGCTGCTGTGCGCAGCCGAGTGAGTGAACCCGCGATCGTTTCACTTCTAACCCAAAAGTCGGTAATCTATCTCCAATGTACCTCCTACTTTTAATTCGTTAACAAAGAACAGAAATTTTTCCACTCACCAATACAACCACTGAACGGCGAGTGCTTGTTCCTTTACATATTAATCAGGTCCACTTTCCATAAAAAATGAACACATCTAACACATTTTGATCCTAGTTCACGTTTCTGTCGAATTCCATGACGTTTTCCTTACCATCCAATTTGACATTTCGTCATTTCAATTTGTATACCAGCACCATGTTGAATATAGTTAGTTGCTGTTTCAAAAGTTGCGAATCAAAAAGTTTCACATAAGGGATATAAAAGCAAAAGGCGTATGAGCAACGAACTACCTATTTGTCACCGCCAATCAAGGAATTGAACAGGTTCACGAGAAGAACCTCCAATGTCATTAAATAAATGGATGTTTACAGAAGATATTTCGGTTACGTATCAGAATATCTGTAAATGAAATGTTTATGAAATCGAATTCGCCAATCCTCAAATAGAACATTTTCGGCGACATAAAAACGTAGGCATACATATAACACCCAAAGCAGTACTCCATTAAACATGTCAGCCTTACCTAATTTGTAGTACCAATTTATGTAATTGAATCGGTTCACCGAATTTGTTCTTCGAAGTCCCCACTCCACGCTGGTCTGTTGAAGCGACCGTTAACTTTCCGTCGGGCACCGTAGTGACGGGGCTTGGCACGATATTGGTACGTGTTCCCACATTCATTTTCGCCTCGCTATCGGTTCCTTCAGTTAACGGAGTACAATCCTCATCACTGGTATCTTCCGACGTCGCATCAACCGTTTCCAACAAACGAGTTAATAGGATTCGCAACCGTTTCAATTCTCGGAGACTCTCTTGGGCCAGTTTAGAGACATTGGTCTGAATACCACAGGTAGACTGCAACATACTGTAATGAAAACGCACGGATGAAATAACTGACTAACGAAGTGTATTTAAAAAGTAATTCGGAGTTTGGCGAACAAATAATGTAATGCAAGGTAACAGTAGACCTGAAACAATTTCACCTTCAAGAGGTCCGTGTAGTAAACTGGAAATGAACAGTTAAGCATTAAATCTGAGGCGATTATTTTTGTCCGCGCACAAACAGACAACTGAACACAGTTTTTCAAGTCAGTTTATCAGTAACGAGAAACGATGAGATATCAAGTTCTCGACACCATTTTCCAGTCACTACAATATATGCAATGTGTTGCGTTCAACGACAATAGGCGCCATCATGACCAACCTCATGTCAGAGTAGGGCATGCAACGGACAAGCCGCCTGAGTTAGCAGTTTGTCCATATACCTGGACAGATAGAGATTGCTAGTTAACACTGCTCTAGACAATGCAAGCAGTCGAGAGTTCCGACTGTGCAATAACATCAAAAATTAGTTGAATGGTGGTTTATTACATATAGGTTCACCATAGTTCACCAAAAGACGCAGTTCACTACAACACTTAGTGCATCGCCAGGCCACAAGGAACGATCAGCATCTCATCATCATCATCATCATCATAGCAGCCATGAGCCTGACCAAAAGGTACTGTGGCTCGGGCTGCCGCTCACCTCAACAGTGACGTGGAATATCCTAGAAGAAACGCTACTAAGACGGTTGAAAATTAATTATTAAAAAAGTCTAAGCGGAAGAACTAGAAATGGTATGGATGCAGGTACGCCATTGACTGCGACACACCGCCATCTCGGATAGCGTCTCTAACCAGCGGTTTGAGTGATCACGAGGACCCCATCCAGGCAGGCGACACCTACCCACTTTACTCAGTGGAGCAGTCAGGGTTCTCATATTTCGTGACCACGTTGTCGCTTGACCACCACGTGGTTTCACCCAACTGTTGGTGGTCAGTATATAATGCCCGGTACGGTAAACGCTCAGCTGGCATGCGGAGTACGTGACCTAACCATCGCAGGCTGTGCAACGTGAGTAGTTGACCAATTGATCGCGCATCCCGAGCGTTCCGGAATACGTTGTGTGCGTTCTGTTTTGCTCTATGGTTCGGAGACGTGGCCTGTTCGCAAGGAAGATATCAACAAGCTTGCTGTATTTGACCATCGTTGTCTCCGCCAGTTAGCCCACATTAAGTGGACTGATCGCGTGAGCAATGCGGCAGTTCGCGGTTGCGTATTCCGGGACGCTCGAGACGCGCGATCGATCTGTCAACTACTCACGTTGCACAGCGTGCGATGGTTGGGTCACGTACTCCGTATGCCAGCTGATCGCTTACCGTACCGGTCGCTATATACTGAGACCAGCAACAGTTGGGTGAAACCACGTGGTGGTCAAGCGACAACGTGGTCACGAAATATGAGAACCCTGACTGCTCCACTGAGTAAAGTGGGTAGGTGCCGCCTGCCTGGATGGGGTCCTCGTGATCACTCAAACCGATGGTTGGAGATGCTATCCGAGATGGTGTGTCGCAGTCAATGGCGTACCTGCATCCATACCATTTCTCGTTCTTCCGCTTAGACTTTTTTAAAATTAATTTTCAACCTTGCGAGTAGCGTTTTCTTCTAGGATATCCCATATCACTGTTGAGGTGAGCGGCAGCCCTAGCCACAGTACCTCTGGTCAGGTTGAAGGCCGTTGTGATGGTGACAATGATGATGAATGGTGTCCGCATGAATACCAGTGGTTGATTCGT
>LOND01007421.1:7131-18030 GCA_014220965.1 Paragonimus kellicotti | reverse complement strand
CATCACACTGTCGCGTAGTCAAGGTTATATCTCTGGACCGGCTCTCTGTGGTATGAGACCAAAATATAACACCCACCCATCCATCGCTAAGCGGTCTTCACGTGCACCGCACCCAGAGTGGTTTCACACAACTCACAGTCTACTGATGAGTAATAAGGGGTTTTGGTTTTCATATAGGTCAAACATCGTCTACAATTGACCGCAGCTGTCGCATTCCCATAGACTTCCAGTCGGCCCCTTTCGAAAAGAAGCACTAGACTCGAGTTTCGCTCTTGTTAGAGCTCGTCAGTAGTGCATATCCTTGCCACGGTCGGGACTAGAACTCCGATCACGCTTTCTTGAGGCAATCATGTTGACCATTGCATCATTGGCCTCACATTAAGTATGACTGAATCATCATGTCTACACGTTCGGCCATATTGGCGTGTCAATCACTGCGCACTGTCTTGATGCCTGATTCGTGGAGGACTCGCCTGTTTGGCAGTTGTCGGACCGATAGCAGCGAGGTAATTAGACACTCCTGATTGGCTGTAGTCCTGTCATTCCAGCCGATGGACACATGGTCATGACGTGCTGTCGTTTGAGCACTGCTAGCCCGCAACCTGTGTTCACCGCATGAAATTTTTACAGTTCTATTGTTTTTTAATTCCCAGGGTTTACGAACCTACGCCGGTGGAGCCGTAGATGTTGACCTTAACAACATGGTTGACTGGCGCGCTTGTGATTCGTTGCAGCAGGTGATCAAAGTTCCTGTTATTGCATCAATTCTAATGGGTAGTCTGGTTGACTAATCCACATCCTACTGTTTGTTCATCACTGTCAGAGGCGGACATCTGCGTGCGGAGGTTTTTAAAATGGAGGCACACCGTAATGTTCACAATACCACACTGGGATGCACACTGAGCACAATTGGCAGACCAATCTGAAGCTTAATGCCCACTTTCTGACAGACAATGACTGAAGTTTCTCTTCGGTTACGCTTAAATCAATAATAACGTCAACCCACCTCCAAAGCCGATGATACTGATAGTTTCGTCTGGTTTTCCGCCAAGTTTCTCCCCGATAACTTACCGTACCACAACGCATTAGAAATATCCTGCTCGTTGTAGTCATACAAAAGCTCGGACGAGTTTGATATAAAAATGCCAACTATGTTCTGCGGAACCTCTCTCTTCTCGCCACAGCTCAACATAAAATTAATACAAGTAATGGTAGTTGCTCTATACACATTCAACCCCCTCGAGCTCTCCGAAAAAGCAAACCACAATTCAGATATTTTAAACTCCTCTACTTTAAGCATGTCAGAAAAAAATGGTCGCTTCTGCGCATGTCATTTTCAGCCACCAGGAGTTCCCTAATTCTGGACAAACTATCATACCTCACGCCCTGTTGACATAACTGTTGACTCTTGAGTGAACACAATGGGTCTGTTCCAACACTGTGTTGCTATAGAACTGCCCAACACGAGGTTCGTTTCCACTGAATATCCGACCTCCGAACTGGAAAATGACGTCAATACTGGCAATATCTGTCTTCTGGCTGTCCACCTAAAAGCGCTGCTGCAAAATGATCAGCATTTACAACAAGCTGTTGAAGAACAAAATGTTGATCCATATTAACCGTCTCGGATTCTTCCTGGTTGCCTTCAGTTTTTGACTGCTAGGAACCAACCACTTTGTCCACATTTACCTTCCCGGTAATCTCCCATCTCAAAGGTAAGTAGAGGGCTTGTTTAACTGATCGCAGCTGTCGCATTCCCATAGATTTCCAGTCGGCCCCTTTCGAAAAGAAGCACTAGACTCGAGTTTCGCTCTCATTAGAGCTCGTCAGTAGTGCATATCCTTGCCACGGTCAGGACTAGAACTCCGATCACGCTTTCTTGAGGCAATCATGTTGACCATTGCATCATTGGCCTCACATTAAGTATGACTGAATCATCATGTCTACGCGTTCGGCCATATTGGCGTGTAATTAATGCTTAGATTGCCAGACGATCACGAGAGGAGACGGTAGCTGTCCTGTTAACTCCAATCACTAACCCCACGATTAGGACTTCACACAAAATTGTTGGGCGAAATTTAGATCACTGGTAAAGAGTAATAGTGTTCATATTACATCAACCGAATACCCCGCTGCTACGAACTTATTTCACGTTCTAACGCTAACAAAAAGCATAGACGATAGTGGTTGCTATCGTCCACGTGACGCTGCGTTTGTGGTTTGTGTGGCAGTTAAGCATCAGTGTGAACCACTGATGTATTGCTGTCTGATGATGATGATGATGATGATGATGATGATGATGATGATGATGATGATGATGATGATGATGATGATGATGATGATGATGATGATGATGATGATGATGATGATGACTTTTTGCACACGAAAGCTAACGCAGTAATGGTGACGATTTTTGACTGCCTCCGCCTCTACCTGTTGTTCAAGGTAACGGTGGATCTACCCATGTTTGTGGTGCCATTCATTGTTGAAAGGAAGAAGCCAATTAATAAGTCCGAAAGCGGAAACGGTGAGCTCCATGACGCTGTATTACAAACCCGTCAATGCTACAAAAGTGATGGCTGGACTGGATTTTGCAAAGGACCAACCCAACAACACACGTCCTTTTTCCAGTGAAGTACCTCTGCGGGAGTTCTAACTTTACCGTAACTATCTCGAGGGCTAGATCTTAATCCCAGCGAGTTAGGTTAGGATTGACTTCGGTTCACGGTTAAGGAACACCGTACCCCTGAAGGTCTATTCAACATGGAGTAGGAACTCATCGATGCATGGAGTAAAATACCTCAATGCTGCATCGAGGATTTCTTGAGTAGCATAAGGACTATAATAGAGACTGTCATCAATGCCAATCAATAAAAGACCGTAAATTAAACTGATTGGCAGAAATCACATCTTTCAGGATAATGGTATGTGACTGGAACACGGATGGTTAACTCGAACATTTGCTTCCGAACTGAGGGCATTTGGTATCCAGCAATGAATTATTCGAAATTATGTTGTGACGATCGGGCGAATCAAACATGGTACGAAGCGGTGACACACACTACTGAAACTAATGTCCGCGTTCTTTCTAACTAGGGTAAAAGATACAGTTAGATGGACCAACGAAGTTTTCTTGGGGAGGGATGTTTTGATATCGAATGAGCTTGCTTCGAACGGCTCAGGGTTATCCCATATGAATGGCAAACTATCTAACTATCATTGCTGGCCTGGTTCAGTCAATCCATGACTCGTCAATCCGAACAGGTTTGTTGATAAATCTGCGTAAATTCCGGTATGGTCTCACACGTTAAATACCCGATAACTGCTCGTTCAAAATGAAGTGTTCGTATAAAGCTGTTGGCTGTTTCGAGATTATAATCGATTGTATCTAAGCTGATGTATTTGCTATAATCCGACGAAGTCATCTAAACTTTGTACATATGACAGAATATCTGAGAATATCAACCTACTGAGTGTAAACCTCCTTAAGGGATGCTGGCAAATATCACAATCAACCTCCAGGAGAAAACGTTCTTAAAAATAGTACTATCATCTCAATAACTCAATGAGTAGATTGTTCAGTGAGTAGGTTGTTCAAGAGTGAAATCAGTCCTTAGGGTGACCATGCTCTGATCTGGGTCTAGAGTATTGTGTTAACGTTAGTCGGTAACTCAAGTAAGTATTGAAGCGCAGTTCAGGTAAAGATCACTGTTTTGGGGACAGCTGCTCTGAAATTCATTTCACACGTAACAGTAGCTCACTCGTCACCTCCAAAATCGTAGTCCGTATGGAACAAATACTTATCTACAATTAAATTTATTAAACAGAAACTAATTCTTGCTCGTTCAAGCTGTGCAAAAGTCGGAATCTCCATGAAGCTCCTAAGGCTCTAGCTTACCGTTCCCTGTGCGCAAGACCTATCATGCCATCAGCATACAGAAACATTAAGAAGTTGAAGTGTTTCCACGTGAACTAAGTCAAATAACAATGGTCCAAATATCGAGCCATGAGTAACACCCCCGTTAGAACAGTAAGAATCATGGTGCATCGTTCCCCATTCCTTCCTTTTATTTTACAATCAAGCCAAGGCGTTTATTTAAATAGTTCTACGTCAACCACGCCTCACTCTCAAGAATGAAAATGACAGATGGATGGTCTACTCTGCGAATCTACATACGTAGACTTTACTTCAAAAACACAACAAAAATTAACACTTATTTGCACAAAGAATTATGCGGTTAGTCATGACAAGTTGGTATGTGGAAAACACAGTTTCTCACCAGACTGCTGTTCGGTGCTTTATCTTGTTTTTGCCCCCGATTTATTTGACATCTCAATACATGCATCCGCCTGACTAGTTACGAGTAGTGCAAGTTGATTGTTCATCTTTAGTACAAGAGATCGGAATTATGTAACGCAACCGATTGGAGAGACATCGCTTACACTCCCGTTAAAGCTACTATCTTTAAGAAAGCCAGTGTGTCACGGACGTGTATATTCTTCAATTCTATAGGCGTGGAGCTTTTCATAGAAGATTAGTTAGTCAACTTTGTCCAGTAACTTTAAAAAAGCATATCCAGAGAGGCACTACAATAGATTTGTGCCACTTCCTCAAGCAGGATCGAAATAGATTGGTTGTCAGGTTAAAGAGAGAAACAGGACGAAACATTTGGCATTGTGAGGAGTAAAACTCTTACTTCGGCGCCATGCTGACCCGACATATATCACAGTGTGCTCGGTGACACCGTCGAACCGAAACTTATGAATGCATTCAGCAAGGCGTAAACTGTATCCCGTGTGAACAGACATGTACGGACGTGCACTGATCACAGTCGCTGTTAACCGGCTAATCTGTACACGGATGCCAGCCAACCAGCCTAATAGTGGATACTTCGGGATTTGAAAGCGCAGACACTGTACTGTTTCGCAGGAGTGACTGCAACTCACTTACCGGCTTCCTACTGAGACAATCATCGCAAAGTCGCTTACAATTCACCCTGCAGAACAAGCTTACATTTTCTGAACAACTTTTCAAATTTCAATGCTCAACAGTGGCGTTGGTGGATTCCAGCGTGAACTGTTTGAGAAATCCTGCCAGGGCAGTCGGTCCACTGGATCATTTGGTGGATTCCATATGAGATAGTGGGGCGGGTGGGTAACCGAGTCCAAATGTGAAATTTCCGAGCTTCTGGCGTGGCTTCGTAGCTCAGCTGGTAGAGCGCGGCCGCGTTCAGGCATGGTGTTTCTGTCGCCGAAGCCCTGACTTTTCACAATTGGGTCTCATCTATAATCATAAAATCTGCCAAACTACTTATTAGTAATACAATTTTTCAAAAACCAAGTTATTAAAAGAGCCGTTCTAAAACGCAAATCTAGGTTTGGTGGCTCAAGAGAGAGGTGGTTCTGTGTCCTCAGTTCGAAGAGTTTCGAAGAAAGTGCTCGGAATGTTTTCCACTGACGAATGCCATTTAGAACGGAATTGTTAGACATATCACATCCAGTATCTTTAACGTACATAAAGTTTATAGCAAGAGGCAAAAATCGGCCGAACGATGTGTGCTTCAGAACAGGTTGCATTTATTGACACGCTTCCTGCACGTCGCACTCAGTGGTCTGAGGGTTAGTTACTGCTGTGTACATTACCGGTGTTCGTAAACTCTTTCAATCACTCCCCCAGAAGAGTGGCTGTATCCTGTGTTTTTCATTAATAAGATCTACTGGCAAACTGTAAGCTGAGTAACTCTTTGGACGACTCGACACTGTGGATCGATAAGCCCAACAAAGCTAAAAGACAGTGACGTTGACGAACTTGTCCATTACCTGAGAAAAAACCGTCGGACAATCATTGTAGCACACTATTGAAATGCCCCAAGGCACTGTATATAGCCAGTGTTGAACCGTTTAGGGATAGGGGTTGAAACCGATTAACGAAATGAGTTGCCGGTATTGACAACTGCTCTGCGGCGGCGCATCATAAAGTCATCGAACAACGACCCTCCCGATCTGATGAGTCACCACAGTAGCACACTCACTGACACTAGTACGATACGGTTGATTGTATAAGTACCAACGTGCGGAGGTGGTGGTACTTCTGTCACCAACTGTACCTCAGTTGGTGAACGGGAGAATGACTGCAGGGTGTGATATGCAGTACGTCCAGTGGTTGCGTTTGCCGAACAAATTCTCACCCCACTAGCGTGAAAATGCTTTGCTAAAGGTTGCTGTAAATGTCTGTTGTAAACCTATTCACATGAACTCTGTCTTCTCCACTTTCGATGGTATGGTTGCGTGTCCTCATATCATTTTTCCGCTATTCGATGTCAGTTTAAAGTGATCCAAAGGGTTTCTCTGACAACGATTTGTTAGAGCCTCCAAAGACTTCCAAGCTCAACGTTGTACACCAGCGAAGAAAGATGGATAGTGGAAACAGATACTTCACACTACCTCATTGCTGAGAATAATGGAGTTGTTTGTAGCCAGAGTTGATGGTTTAGGCATTCGGTTGTTTGCTCAATTTAGCATTTAATTTACAAACGTTTCATCACCAAACGAGATGATATCACCAGTGTGTATGGATTTGAGCGTATAGAGTTAGTCGATCGCCATTAATTCTTTACGCCCAAACACGTACGCACTGATGGTGTTTTAAATGCTGGCTTGGTGATGATTAATGGGCCTAATTTGGCTCAGACAAATGTGAACAACGCAACCTGATGCCGTGACAGACGAAGTTGATGTCGAGATATGTTAATCGGGTGAAGAGTAGAAAGCCCAGTTAAACTAAATAAATGTCCTATTGTAAATTTCGCTTCACCAGATTTCTGCAAGATAGAGGCGTCAAAGAGACAGGATGACTACTTCCGAATGCAATGTTGACGAGGATGCACGGTAAAATACTAGGTTTTCAATACACCCTGATCCAAGGGCTGTGGAACGGAAGTCGTATTGAGGCGGAAAATATCAACCTAACATAGGAAACTCTGATGGTGATGCAATGCAAAGGTTTGTTGCCCAAAAACAGCCGGATTCGACGCCACGGAATGGTCGTTTTGTTGTTCATATCGGACTGACCGTACAAGCATCGTAATTGTTTAACATTCAAACCAAAGAAACATCAGGGATTCCTACGCACAGCTTGTTCAGTGAAGTGGTTCCACCAGAGAGTAGGTACAGAATGGGACTAATCCTCGTAAGCTGTCTGCCTGTCATACTGCGGGATTTTCGAGCTATATTGTACCGGCGAATGCAGACAGGCAAACGACTACTTGGTGAAGACATCTGGTGCTGTTCAAGATGTCCCATCAGGTTCAGAAAAACATGATTAGTAGGTAACTAAGTTCAAGTGTGATCTTTCTGAGCTTCCGGCGTGATATTCGTAGCTCAGCTGGTAGAGCATTTGCCGTGTTTAGGCATGTTGTTTCTGTCGCTGGTTCGAATCCAGCCGAAGTCCAGATTTTTCGCAGTTGGATCCCTTCTGAACATGATCAAATTGATTGAGATTGGCAGGCTCAGTGATTGTCTTTGCAGCAGCCAGTACTATGCGTGTACATGCATGCAACCGATCACGGAACGTGGAAATCTGAGTATTTTGGTTCTAGCTGACTGACTGAATGAGGCTTTAGTGTGATCTCGGTGACCAGACTGTGGCCGTCTGCTGTTGGGCCTGGGCTGGTAGCTGTGGCCCAGTTCAGGCAAAATGGTGGGCATGATGTAATGGAGTGTATTGTTCCAACTTGTTCTCATTCGCCTCACTCACACTGTCGTAAATACAAGTTATAATTACGACGATTGTGTCATGTTTTTCAGTTCCTCGAGAAACTTATTAACTTAAAACGTATAAAATAAAATCCTAACAGAGGAGTCGGATTGTATAGCCTTTTAATCATTTGACTCACAACCTTAGCGAATTGATGAGCCAACTGGGGTGCATTTTCCGTCAAACGCTATGCGAATGAGGTTGAAATGTAAAACATTGCATACTTAACATTATAGCTTAGGGAATCAGCTCATGGATGAGAGCCAAATTGAGCAGCTGAGCAGTTTAGAAAGAATGCCACCCACACCATCGACCTTAGTGAGCAGGCTGATGCAGCTGGTTCAAACGAATAAACAACGGGACTGTCCGCAGTGAATAATTTCTCACACATGAAGGTTCAGTCTCAAATAATTTGAGTTACGCAGGTCTTACGGTTCATCCAACGAGTTCAGTTAGAGCGTGGAGTGCGTGTGTGTGTTCTATGTGCCTCCATTTCCATAACCTGAACAGCAGTGGGCAACTGAGACGTTGCGATGACAGCAACAATCATTTGGACAGTCAGAATAAGCGGGTCTAGATATGATCTGACCTCTCGGATTACTTCAGCACTCAAGTCTTACGGTGTATATGGTCAGTTGTCTATACGAGAAGTATTCCTTTCACTTCCCGGTGAAGTAAAAGCAAAACAATTTTTTCCTGTAACAAAGTTGAACAGAGAAGTCAGAAACAGTTTTTGCACAATGTATCTCTCGAGCACATTTCGCTGCATCTCATCAGGTACATACTGCAGTCTGTGGGTTTATATAGCAAAGTTCAATGGACATTGTGAAGCTAAACAACAAAATCAACAACCACACGCACACTCATACACATCAATGCACATCAGTTACCAGGACAATCTGGTACTGAAAATTTATTGCGCAAAAAAATCGAAGGCTTCTCGGTTCGCGGAGGCGGTAGCAATTAGCAAATGGAAGCCACCCCTCTGCGTACAGAAAGACTTGTTCGTCAGTACCAGATTGCCCTGGTAACTGATGTGTACGGATGTGTGTGTGTGTTTGTGTGGTTGTTGATTTTGTTGTTTAGCTTCACAATGTCCATTGAACTTTGCTATATAAACCCATAGACTGCAGTATGTACCTGATGAGATGCAGCGAAATGTGCTCGAGAGATACATTGTGCAAAAAACTGTTTCTGACTTCTCTGGTCTAACGGTGAAGTGTCAAACTGGAAACCTGAACTGGTCTAATCTGTTGTCGAATAAATCATCACCACATTCACCTCGTTCACTGGTGTTAAATCGATGTGCTCGCATGTCAACATTGTGTCCTTGTTACTGGTGTTATAAATAATGTTTCAAATTATGCGTTATCGTACTGTTTGACCGACGCGTTTTATTTTGCGCAGCCATCCGATCGATATGTGCCTGTAACCGTTGTCAGAGCGAAGTTTGGTGAAAAATCGGACCGTATTTTACAGAGGCTTTCGCCTAACTGTGCCTGGGATGTTGCATTGTTGTGTTTAGGTTTGTTGATTGTTAGGTAATGTTAGTCGTAGGTTGGATGACACCCACATAGTGTATATGTCGATTATTGGTCCAGCGGTTGTTTTGGTTACTGTGCTGACGCGTCTTATAGGTGCATCGTTGGGTGGGCTTGCAAGGGGAACGGCCAAGACGGCGTGCAGGCTTCGGCACCAGTTTTGTAATCAAATAACCCAGTTATTAGCCAGGGGAGCTGATCGATAACGTTTTGGACAGTGGCCAAACCAGCGATGCAAATCGAGTTGAAACTAACCCCAAGTCAACCAGATGCCACACAATTCGGAATAATTCTCTATCTACAGTTTGCATGCCTCCACGCCTCTCATACATGGTGAATGCGTGATGAATGCTGTCGTTTCAAACACTCATCCACTTTGAATGTGTGTATTTTTCTGGGGTTTGTTATAACCCTACCAACCGTGTCGTGTCAGAAAATGAGGCATGAGAGTGTACACTGGATTTCCACCATTCTATACGACACCAAAAACGAATGTCATATTAACCAGAGATGTGACCAGTCCAACAATCAACCGATCAGAAAATAAAAACCAATTGATACCATTTAGCCAAACTATCAATGGCTGATAAGACAAACAAGCAGGTGACAGGGTAAGAGGACATTGGTCATCTGCAACAGTGGGAGTGCGGTCGCGACGGTATTCTTCTCGCAAATAGGTTTGTGTCATCTGCAGCCATTGTATATGCTGTTGAAAGAAGCTGTCGAAACTAGTTTGTAAACCACTCACATCCCAGTTTCGCACACGCTAAGGCCACCAACTCAATATACATGGGCAATGAGAGATAAACTAGTCTGTTGGACTTGTAGACCTGACAACTGACGTAGTTTGCGTGCGAAGATAACAAGCCTGAGAAACTGCTATATCAGAATACGATAATGTGAGTAATCCAGTTCTGCTACATTGTGCAATCGGAAAGTACCGGTCTTCCAAAACTTGTGGACCTGGTTACAAAATCCACTCTGAATCATCTCTGCGTTACAACTGAAAGACTTATTCGTAGGGATCGCCTAAATACAGGCCTCTTAACAGAGTCGAATTTACGAACGGCCCTAACACACTGCTCTAACCACAGCCGTGCTAGCTGGTCGGAAGGTTTAAGCACACTTCAGATCGACGCGCTCGGCTTCGTTTGTCCCAACGGTTTGGTCACCACGGTTCACGACCGATATCACTTGACTTTTGTCACACGTCTCAACGTTTGTAAAGGGAACATAGGTCTCGGAACCGACATGCAACGATGAGAGCAAATAAACAACATAAAACTATGATGTTTTCGTAATTGAGTATGTTATTATGATGAAGTTTTCATTCAACAATAGATCATAGAAGCGCATTCGTGAACAAAATGACTACACGAATTAGTGCACTATTTATGGACTTTCATATGACGTAATATAGCCATAGAGCCAACACGCAAAATGACCTGCAATATCTTACAGTGTTGTGGCTGTCTAATTGAAGTCCATATGTTCTGTTACCAACTGACTTATGAGAAACGTTGAGGAAAATTTTGGAATGTGTGTGTGTGTTTGTGTGGTTTCGGTCCCGGCATTTCTCCCGAATTTGTCGAGCAGCGAACA
>LOND01007420.1:14620-29748 GCA_014220965.1 Paragonimus kellicotti | reverse complement strand
CCATATTTTGCGAGGGACAAAATATCTCATCAGGTTTGTGAACGGAAATCTTAAGAAAGTGTTACGTTTAGTCCACTGTTTCCAACATTCAGAAAGTTTCAAAAGGAAATCATCATTACAGCATTTTCGAGTCAGTAATAGATAGAGGCGAGGCTTGTAGTGAACAGTTGTTATGTCCCAGCAGTGGTTTAATGGTTACTCTATCTACCACGTATTTCATACGCGATACCCAGATCAATTCAGGAAGGTATCTGTTTTGGACGGTATCTTGTAAGTTGACTGACACGTTGTGTTCAGGCTTTCTCAAGGGTCATCGTTGCCAGGGATTTTAAAATCGGAAACCAGTGTCCTCATGAAATTTATATACCCCACTGAGTTTGAGTACGTTAAAATCACCCATAAGAAGATGGGAGAAATACTGTGTAGACAAGATCGGTCCAGTCGTTGGATTCGCTGCGTGACAACGAACGACGTATAACACCGATATGGAGTGTGTCACGACTACGAGGCTGAAGTTTGGGCTAGACCGCGCTTCACACGTTTATGGGGAGGTAAGTTCTCCAATGGCAGTCGGTGCCGAAAGCTCATATTCTAGGGCGACAACACAGTCTCCATTACATCCACGGAATGAGTCAGTTCAGTACGGTAAGTTCCAAGGAATATGCATTTCATGGTGACTGATGTCCACTGAAAGCCAGGTCTCTCTAGGGACAGAGGAGTAAAGACTAGTGTCGTGGGCCAGCCGCCTGATTTCTAACATTTCACTTAGAAGGTTCAAACAGTTATTATACTCCAATTTTGGGCTACTTCCATCTTTGAATGGATGTAAAAGTAGATAGAACAGCAAGAAGAAGGGTTTGAGAAAGGAGCTTGGGAAGCGAGAGGTAACGCGTATATGGTAACAGGGCTTCGCAGTCCTTCTTCAGAAGATGGCGGACGCCTCATTAATACATGAGCGAAAACGAGCGTCCTTTGGTCCACTTCTGTTGTTTCAATAACGTCGGCTGCCGAACCGCTTCAGCCTTTCGAAATACTGGAGGGTTGTTTGTAGTTTTACATTCGTAATAATTTGGGTAAGGTTTTCAGTTGGAAGACTTAATACGGATAGATCTCAGTCCACTCGATGAAAATATCACCAGAGTGAACCAAGTATGACTTCTTGGTCGAATGGGTGATTCCGGCAGACTCACAGTGTTAAGAGCTTGAGGATAAATTAATTTGTAACAGAACAGTTTCAAGTTGAAATTGTTGTTGACTGCGGACGTTAAACGCTTCAAAGTTTGTCAATTGTCCCGGTTCAAAAGGGGTTAGTTAGTTGCAGAGGAGGAAGAAATTGAAAATGAATGAACTAGCCTGTCAGAGCAACAATACAAAAGGTCATTAGTACGTACACTGTTTTACAGAGCGTCAAGAATATGCTCCCAGGATAGATTACAAGCCGAACAAACAGTGTTGTATGAAACGCTTCGAGCTAACAATTTTTAGAAAGTTGCCATCGGAAATGGAACATATATACTCCTGCGGAAAATGCAATTTTCAAACTACCTAAAAAAACTGTCCACATCAAACTCCTCCTCAAAAGTGATAGTCTGATTAACACCTTTGTGGAGATAATGAAGGCCACTTTGAAACGCCCATATAATGCACTAAATCTTTTCCAGATCTCACTTCTACTCTCGATCAAAAACAAATCCTTATCTTTCTACCAGCCATTGCATCTACCAGTTTTGTGCACTTGCGAAACATACATTGGTAGAACAGAAAGGATGCTTCAAACCAGGGTCAAGGAGCACATCCTAAATTGGTTGAGAGTTGCACTGACTAACCCGCCAATGAGTGACACTCAGCGAGGACGAAACGCCGCTTCATCCATTGCAAGGCACTTATCGACTACAGGTCACAGTGTCAATATCACATAAATATTACACACTAACAGTTCACAAACTATCAAGTACATCGATGCATTGCTGATCAGCCTTCAACAGCCGGTTCTATGCGCACAAAAACAACTGACTGTCAACCTTTGTTTACCGTGGGTTTAGCCGTGAGTACCAATCACGATCCAGCCCGATTTGTACTTTTAATCGTTTCATTTAAGTCTTGTTGGTTTTGTTTTCATGCTAGTCACACGTTTACGACTGACGAGAGTGTGCGAAATGAATTCATATCGTAATTTGTGTCTTCTGATTATTCTATTCAAACATAATTTACAGTTGCGCAAATATATTCCGTTTAAACTTGCTTTTGCATTACTTATGAGTACTCTTTTCCCAAATTTTGTTTATGCAGCCCATGACACCTTCTTCAATATTGTTTGACCTTTCGGGGGCAGTACAACTGGTTAACACAGTGGGTGGGCATGAACAACAATACGGGTTTAATTGATCTGTTACATAGCATCTGTCACACACTAGATATACCAGCTTTTGGAAAAAAAACCTGATTCGGTTTGGCCCAATATTGCCAAAGAATTGCATGCTTCACTTGTATTGAGTGGTGTATTTCGTTGCAATTCACCATATCTAACTGGTCAGATTTCGGACAGCCATTTTGCAACAACGAGTTCCAGATACAAATTCAGTGACAGTTCAATTTAGACTGTCTTGTGCCAAGAGACCTTCTGCGCCTTTCCTCTGTTACCATGAGGAAATTAATACGGGCAATATAAAACGAGGGAGCAAGGTCACTGTGATAAAGCATGAGGTCTCGATGTGCGAGTTTGGTATGATCAAGATTCAAATAGAAGCTTTCGGCCGACGTGAAATGAAACAGATCAGGATATTTTTATCACGTGGTCAAATGGTCGTCAATAGATTATAGTAAAATGTAGATATATTTAGGTATTATGGAATTATTTTGAAGTGAGACAAACTGTCCTTGGGAGAGATAAACTGAGAACCATTTATCTCTGAATGCGGTCATCGACTGCGTTTGACGAATGGCAACGGTTGCAACAAAATCCAAATCCTAATTCGTTTTTGTGCCACAACTGACGTGAAGGGCCTTGCCACCATATATCCTATGACCCATCTTGTATTAATCATTCGGGACGATGCCAGTTCCAAGAGTACACACGTATATCGGGATGTGTTCATTGAGGTGTGTCTCGGTGTGCTACCGGTATACTTATATTAGCAATAACAGATGGACCAGTATCTCAAAGCTAGCTTGAAACTCAGGGCAGTGAGGGTTATTCCTCGTTGCGGGCAGTATTGAAGTGGCTTCTTGAATCAGTCCACCACAGTGTTGCAGTCGGTTTGGCTGCGACCACAGGTCCGATTAAAATAAAAAAAATATAGGCTTCAAATAAGAGACGGAAATAAACGTCTGTTACTCGGACAACCACAATAACGTCAAACACCAGCTGACTGAATGTGTTTCTGTACAAACAGGGTTGGACAAGCGTTATTTAACAATGTATCACAAAGAAGCTCTCCTTCATTCTCCGGTTTGTTGTCCGTGACAATCTTACGTTCACTGTAAAGCAGAGTACTCACGGTATGATGCCACGTTTTTTTGCGACAATGACAAAATCACAAGCATGTTACCATTTTTCGGAACACGCGTCCTCGTGACGGCTTACGTTCCAAATATGGATACATCGGTGTTGTTGTGAAGCATAAACTCAAGCTATGCATTTTTTGTTTTCCTTTTCACTTTTTACCTTGATTCTGATGATCTTATGCAGAGTTCAGCTGCCGATGAAAATGCCTCCGTTAGATTTCCTGTAATAAAGACGTAAATCACCTGTACTCGTTGGAGATGAAACGATGTTTGTTAAACTGTTCCTTCAGTCTACTTGTCAACATAACGCATATGGATGCCAGCTACCAGAGAACCCATTGGACCACCCACTCCAACTGAGTAAGGCATGCAGGTTCACCGCAAAATTTTTAAGCAAGTTACTAAAATGTACGCCAAAATATGTGGTTGGCAGTGTTACTTGATCGTACGTTGTTTCGTGGCCATGTTCAGTAACGTATACACAATAAAGAGCGCTTTGCTGTTAGCACTATATTGATGTACACGGTTACAGGCTAAAATCGCATAATTCTTCAAATGACCACTCAGTTTATCCCTTGGAAATACATAGTTGTCCACTTCAGACTAGTGGCCTTTGCTAGAAGAGTATCGTATTCAACCGTTTATTACTGTTTCACTTGTTTTTACTCCAAACTACTTGCATCCGGAACCACGCACAATAGGCTATGGATATTATGTATAAAAGATCAAACTACATAAACCACACGCTATAGCCAGGCACACATAAGCGAAAAATCATGTGCCATCCACTGGACCACATTTTCATTATGTACTACTCCAACCAGACCTTTCGACGTTTCATCAGAAAACTAAGTCAGTGGTTGAACCGTTGGAACCGAATTGTTTATGCTTGCTGAAATAGTTCAATCACTCTTGAATCGTATTTTAGAAGATTAGACAAATCATTCACTGAAAACCTTTTGGGGCATTAACCGGAATGCGGCAAGTGTCTCCAGTTTTATCCGCCAACGGCAAAGTTGTTTGTCAGGTTTGATCATCGACTGGAGAGTGCAGCTGACATTGTCCGTCCAGCAACAAAGGTTGTCCTATTGTTTACTTCCATGCCTAAGCGACAGCATGATTAATTTCATTCTCTCATCTGAAGTTTATCCTGTCACCTCTTGGATTCACGGTGAGCGCAAAGTGAATTAAAGGCTTGTCACTAACCGTGCATACAGAATCTCATTGCGTCATCCCAATCCAAGATTCTTGCCCTGTGTTCAGAAACAATTGTTCGTGAGCTTGACCCTGCCCTGGACTTAGTGACCTTTCCTAACCCATCAATCGACTATGTATTCCACCCACCCCTAACTGTTCGATATAAAAAACCGTTTCATGTTATTGTAAATTTGGTACTGATGAGTCAATACGAAATGCTTGCATCTACCAGTTTTCGTGTTCTAACGGTTTTGTTCAAACTGTGATATGTAAGATTGTGTTTTCAACCAGCGTCATAGGTAGTCGTGAACTCCCCAACCGGTTAGACTGCACCTATCAATCTGGAGTTATCAGAACGGTAACAGCTTTCATAGTCTCTGACCACGTCATCACCAGGCCTCTTGTGTTTTCTCCAAACTGCCAGCAGCCACAGGTAACAATGGGAGGTGCGGCAGTCGCTCTGTCGGCATACAGATTGTATGACTCAAAGGAGAGAAGACTGCATTTGCACTCTTTCGGTTATCGGTCATGAACTTGCACGGACCTCAAATGCGAGTCGACGGACTGCCGTTTTGCTGACAAAGTCAGCCCATACGTTTTCAGTTAACCGACGCAGACAACGCTGATGGAATACCGAGAGTCTGTATGCATCTTCCACACGAATAAATGGGGCCCCTGATCATTAAAGCAAAACTGGGAGCATATACATTGTAAACTTTGTCTTAAATAGTTGAACTCACTTATTTTTGACGCCCCGAATGAGGGAGGTTCGTAAGTATACTGCATGTTTCAGTTATCCTCGCAGACACCTCGTCGACTGAAGGGATGATATTACCGAGGTTGGTGAAAAAATCGACAAAATCCAACGTCCTACTAACGTTACCAAGGATAAAACCACTGCTACCCGAACCACGTAACAGAACTTTACACTTTAAAAGCGTTAAGCACATACCATACAAACCAGGCATTTCATTCCACTAATTCGGCTTGGTCTGCGTGTTCTCTGTAGAATTGACTAAAATTAAGTTTTTCACATGTCCAACATCAGTCAGTTTACTATCCGGTTGAAAAAAACATCCCGAGATCCTCAAAATTTCCCAGTGCTCCTTCTTTAATGTGGTTTATCGCAAGCCTGAAGAGGAAGGGGAATATCGAACGCCACTGTTTAACTTTGCCTGGAGTGAAGTACGCTCCAGGTAGCTGTCCACAAATGTGTATTCTGCTCTCAGGGTGGGCATACAGGGACTTCAACAAGTTGACAGATTTCGCTGAGACTCCTCGGTGATGGAGACTGCTTCGTCTTGGCAATAGAATCGAAGAAGGCAGTAATTAAGACAAAAACTGTCGCGATAGTTGGTTGAGAAAAGAGTTGTAGATGTCCCGCTTCCTGTTGCAAGGTGAAGATATGATCTACTAGGTCGAAACCCTCATTCTCTTCACTTATATGGTTCTCTTTGTGTTTTAGAAGCCGTGAGTAGTTTGAATGTGATACAGACAAGGTTAACATCTTTGTGGTTGCCACAGGATGCCCTGGTCCCTTTGAAAGTGGGAATGAGTGATGGTATGCATCCGCCTTGAAATATCTCTTTATTCTCCGATCGAGTACAGAAGAGTGAGGTCAGTTTGAACAACAACCTCTCACCGCCGTCTTTGAAAATAACTGGGCAAAGAAGGTCCTTACCTGGGGCTTTATAAGGTCTTCAGTTCTAAAATCAATTTGTTTCTCGACTGATGAACATCTGGAATAGCATACCTAATCACATAATCTCTCTCAGAGATGAATGAGCTGGTTCAGACAAGTTGAAATGTTCATCAACGTGTTCATCACATCTGTCAAGTTACCGCGACAAGATACAAATTCATGAACCATTCTTTCGTCTGCAGTCTCAACTAACACCATGTCGACGGATAGCGCAACCATCAATCAGGAAGAGCAGCATCTGGCTACTCTTCGAATAAAATGTCTTCTCCGTCTATTTCCGTTTGCTTGAAGAAGTCAGCCACACAGTCCTTTCGTAAAGTCTTCGTAAGTTGGCGCATGAATTATCGACAGTCTTTGTCGTGTTCAGATTCACAGGGTAGTGGTCAACGTTCGGTCAAGATTCTGCTCGATCTGCAGAAATCCACTTCAGTAGTATATGTGGTGCTCATTTGGAATAGACCTGTTATGAAGGCTTTCGCGTAGCTGTTGAAGGTTTTGGTAGTGCTTGTTTAGGATATTCTACTGTTGTGACCTGAGTGGTTCAACTGTCATTGTTGTATGACTGGCATTTAGCACACCGTCGTCCCTCATTTTCCAACTGAGTTGCTTTATATTACTGATGAGTAGTCGAGGATTTGGTTAATTTCAAGTTGAACATCACCCACAATTGATCGCAGCTGTCGCATTCCCATAGACTTATCCAGTCGGCCCCTTTCGAAAAGAAGCACTAGACTCGAGTGGTGATGTTCAACTTGAAATTAACCAAATCCCCGACTACTCATCAGTAATCTAAAATATCGCCTAGCAGGTTTAATGAGATCGGAGATTTCGACCTGCCTAGGAAGTCCTAATCGCGGGGTTATCGATTGGAGTTAACAGGCAGTAACTGTCTCCTCTCGAGACGATCGGGCAACCTGATCATTACTCACAAGCGAAAGTGGTTGAGCGTTCACATATGATAATTCGGTCGTGCCTAATGTGAGGTCAATGGCGCAGTGGTAAACACGGTTGCCTCATGAAAGCATGGCCGGAGTTCTAGTCCCGGCAGTGGCAAGGATATGCACTACTGACGAGCTCTAATGAGAGCGAAACTCGAGTCTTCTGTTTGTGAGCAGATGATCTCCGAACAAAGGATAAAACAAAGCGGGCACAAACAACGGCTCCATCTGAGTCAAAGTGCCTGCTGCAGAATGAACGACAATTTGTTATAGAATGGGGCCATCTATAGTAAATGACGATCTAATTGAATTAACACCGGTGAATTTCAGCCATCTGCACATGGGCTGAAAGCCTGGGCCAACGGAATCTAGCCAGTTTGTCTTCTTCAGTATCCAGAGTAATGTACTAATATAACAATTTCTCAAGTAAGTGGGAATCTAATAACACTTTTAAACGGTCTCTAGAAGAGAAGCTGACGAACTCAAATTGAGGTCTTTGCATTGACTGATAAATCTGTTAGAAAATAACTGTTTCCTAAGGCTGATCTGAGATTTGAGATTGCACAGATTCTTGTTGTGATCCTTTCGACCGGTATCAGCTATTGAGGTGAAGAACTGCTACGCGGATCATAGGTTAAAGATGAAGTGTGCCAGAAGTAAGTCACCGTGGAGTTTTCGAAACTCAAGTGAATATGAATCCCTATAAAATCAAGTCGAGACTGGTAGGAGAAATGCATCAGGCCAATGACCATTGCACTCTGTGCATCATAACTCACGAATAGGTTCTTGAAGTCTCCTCCACATTGCATGTTCGCAGTTGCTGTCGTTTGTAGGAAAGCTTCGGNGAATATATACATAGTGAGTAAAATCGTTCACTTCGTGGTTACTGTATGTCTCACAAGAAGAGATCCACCAAGAACTTAGAACCCGGGCTACTCGATCTTTGAAGCAGCAGCACGTGGAAGTACAAGTCGATGAATGGTATCCACCTGCGAGCTCTTACCACTGAAGTGGTGTCGTTGTGAATAATTCGTTTTCTGCTCGTCTGGCCATCTAGGATTTCAGAATCTCAGCTGTAATAGCCCTACTACACCAGTTCACTGGATTACTGTAGTGTTGACTTAGCCTTCATAAATCCTGGTCACAATAAGCAACATTTATTTATACTGTGTATAAAAAGTTGCACGTTATTTTCCGATAAAGGTTAGCTAAATGTTGAATACACACAAACACTTTCTGTTTGGGTGTAATTTATCACAGACACATTTTCGTACTAGTGTTATAGTTGAATTCATTTCGAAGGCATGTAGTCGCTTTAACATGAAGCTACCGAATGATGGCTGTCATTCCTCTTGAGGATAACATA
This sequence comes from Paragonimus kellicotti, assembly GCA_014220965.1. Taxonomy (NCBI): domain Eukaryota; kingdom Metazoa; phylum Platyhelminthes; class Trematoda; order Plagiorchiida; family Troglotrematidae; genus Paragonimus; species Paragonimus kellicotti. The sequence goes on along the minus strand of LOND01007420.1, from coordinate 21,041 downwards.
TTATCAAACAGCCCGATAAAGTGTCGGTTATGATCAAAATCGAATCGAAATCGGAAATCAAGTATCACACATATTAGTAGTAAACCACCCTATATCATGAAACCCAAGGCAGAATTGGCTTTTCATAAGTAGTATATCATCAACGAATCCAAAATGGCGAGAGACAAATAATGGACGGACAAATCCTTGGCAGATAAATGACGTTGGCGCCCACAGGAAGATCAATATGTTGGTGAGTAAAACATGCCAGTCGATGCATAGATAACTGTGACAGAAAATACATTCCAGCAGTGACAAATGTTTGTAAACAGTGCAAAATATATGCTAGCATCATTGGTGACACATCAGGGATTGTGAATCAGCTAAACAAGATGAATACTGACAGTGTGCAAAACCCGGACTACATGTCGAAGGAAAAGCTACAGTTAACATAATTCCTAATTGTAAATCTTGTGTTGGTCGTTCGCCTGCATGCTGCTCATCGACTAGTGTAACAAGCATCTCGTGCATGAACGCCTATTCAATCTTGGCACACTCTCCTACTACTAATGCTGTACCCTTAGCTCATCAATGATCCTTACGACATCGATTGAATGTGACAAAACGGTCACTGTTCACGACAAACTTAAATGAGGTCAACATAACTGATTCGCTTCAAAAGTCTTTTTTCGAATGATGACAAAGTTTGTTAGTGTACTGGAAAATACGCCTATGGTTGCAATCAGCCATTCAGTGATCGAATTGATCTTCCGTCTGAGGTACTTCTCTTCACATATTCTTTATTAATCAGAAGGCAACAGCACCACAACTATAAAAATATTTTTGCTGCATACTCATAAAGTCACACATCATTAAGGCACTCCCATACAACCCTGTGAGTCCAACTGCTTTTCGTCCGGCTATTCTTGTTCGGTCTCTCTGACATGATTATGTTTAAAAGGATCTAGATCTCTGTAGACACAGCCCGTTGGATCGACGCAGTTCACAGGCGCTACCACAAAATCAAAATAGCAAGGGAAGTCAGATTCGCCACACTAGCGACTGTTCTCTTGAGGATCATGGAGTGGGTTTCGTCTGAACCCATCTTACTATAAGACTAGCACTGAATGAAAATTGAAATTCTAGTGCACAAAAGTCACCTGTGAATAATGGTTCCCGAGGTTTTCACAGACATGAAGTATGGTGTCATTTCCCAGGTGAAAAATTTTAAAATTTCTCGAACAATTTAGCAAACACTTGAAAGCCGGAAGAAGTCTCCCTGTCGGAAAATTACATAGGCTTGTTTTTCAGTCAAGTCATTAGCCTAATTATGAAATATGTATATCGCCAGTCCCTGGGTGACTCGTTGCCCTCACCGACATGTTTCAAGGAAGCGGATGACGTGTTGGTACCAACGACGTATTAGTTTGGCTGAAAGTTTCGAGATATTGTGAGCAACCATTTTGACTCTGCCGACGATGTTATCCTCGTGGTGATTAATCTGACTCTCCTCTTATGGTGAAGCTTGCAAAGCAAATGAAAACTTACTCTTGGTCCTACTTAGTGATCCTAGACGGAACAGATCTGCTATTTCGTTTGTTCAGGACACAATCCACTAACTAAGTGCGTTCGATAAGGCAACCTACTTAGGTATGAGTGTCAATTCAACCCTCTGTTAGGTAGTTCGATGCAACCTTAGTGCATGGTGGCAGTGCCATGACACATGATGTCACCACATAACATGACCGTTGAAACCAGGCAGAAGGTATCTAAACTGGTAGTCATCCTATGTGCAGTCAAGGAACACAGTCAGTTAAACTCTTCTGACCACCTACTTGCCGCTGGCTTATCGCCGCTGACTTTCCAGATTGACTAAATTTTGTCTACTCGATATTCTAGGTTACTTGAATACTAACGGCACCTTCATGCAAGTCACTTGGTGATTACTCTTCCTTTTTGCTCCCACAACTATCTCATGCTGAACAGTCGTCTTCCTGCCCTGTTGTGTGAACCTTGATTAGTCAAACACGGGTACTTTGAAAAATCACTGAAAATACAAAGCTACTTTCAGTCTAGCTCCTTATTGAGTTTTGCTTATCCAGCGAAATATTTCCCAGTCCTTGCACACAGTGTTGTCAGCTTATGCCACTCTGACGAAATGGAGAACTGTAACGTGTTTGACAGCGTACGACATCATAACACAAGGTTCGTTAGAATGAGATTGACAAGAACTACGAAACAACTGATATTTGATTATATTTTCAGCAGGACGATACTATTTCATTTCACATCCACGAGTTCAAGATACGGAATGTTGAAAACCAGTTGTGCCCTCTCCATGGTAATGTTTAGTTAGTTGTGCTCCCTCCTCGCTTAATGTGCGATCAAAATTGAGGTACTGCTGGAACTAAAGCGGAACGTTCTCAGGCCTGCTGAGGACTTCTAATGCTATCGCCGCTTATCCGGTTATAGTCGTCTGATATCCGGCACACATTCAGGTCATCATTCCTAACGTTTCCAGAAATTTCAAGATTTGTTTGAATCATAGAACACGAGATGTAACAAACATAGATTTTCGCTAAAAACCTCATCCGACTGTCACAGTTATAAACAATGATAAAACGGGAAACGGTTACATGCGAAACTAAGTATTGGACTAAATTCACCTCATCCCAATTTTCTGTTTTTGGACGCCGATTGGGTGGTAACTGCCTACATATCGTTCGGGTCAGTCAGCTAATGGCCTAAGGCAATGGAAGCGATTGAACGAAGTTTTCTGTCCACACAAGGTTGGATTACTTAATCCTTTGTAACTGCGACAGTCTGATGTAATTTTATTTGAACTACTTTAAGAATGCACAGTAGTATATAGAATGTTCCACGATTTTTTCACCTGAAGACATCCGTTACGCCGCAAACGGATGTAGAGATACCAGTTTCGGTAGACACTTAGAAGGTGAACACGTAGAACCATGGAACGTATCCTGTTTTCGAAGTCCATTCTTACATCCGGTCAATAACTGTTAAAAGCAAACAACTCGAGGCGTTGCCTAAATCAGACATGACAACTGTTTTTCGCGAATCGCCTTAACTGTGTTGAAGAAAGCTTTACAGTGCAAGTGTATTGAATGAATGTTTGTTTCTTCAGAGGTGGAAACAGCTCTATAACGACAATTGTAATGTACGAATCTGTAAGAAGTTGATGGCCCGAATGCAAATATTTGATACTGCGTTTTCATTCTTACTATGAGTGGCAAACTTAAGGCGTGAGTGAAATACATGATTGTTTCATGAGGACGTGGTTAAAGTAACACCAATCAGCCGGCCCCATTCTGTTGAAGAATTTTCTTTACGGCTCTAGGAAGCAAGTACCTGTTATCTCATAATTGAAAAGCAGCGGTATAACAATAGTTCTCATGCTCTGATATATGTAAACGAAAATACTCCCTAAGTTGATAACAGACGCTAAATTTTCGAAAGTGAAGTGAGACCGAAATTAAAATAGTAAATGAACACGGCACAAAATTGAAACAACTGTTTGTTTCGGCGGACCCAGTCACGTGATACTTATCTGTCCAAACAATCCAGGCGATCAACTCAGCCGATTCAATTAGGTCAATTTATGGAGTCTGTATAGTGCGATCAACGTCTGCTAGCAATTGCACTGTCTGTCGCAATCCGTTTTCACCCACCCCATTATCTATTCCAAAGTGGCTAGTCAAAATGGCAAACGCTCTTTGGCCATGCATTCACAACACCAATAGATATACTGCCTAGATGGACAGATTTGCGCGTAATCTTCGCAAACCTCGCGTGACTGATGTTGTGCGGTTAGCCGTCACATATCAGACCCAGTTTGCATTAATGCTCACTAATACTTACACAGTAAACGTACTCTGTATCATCTCTAGTGAACCAATATAACTATTCTGTTGCCAATAAAACATTTCAAATAAAAATCTTGTGCTTTTGATGCAGATGCTTTCAGAATCGGCTAACAGAATGAGCGTTACCAGAGTTCAGTGATGTTCTTGATAAAATCGGTTTTGCAGGAATAGGGTATGGTGAATGAAAATAGAACTTAACGGGATGACTCTTTTCGCAATTATGTAAGAGGCTGACGCAGTTAAATGCATTACGACTTACTTTTCTCAATGGTAGGTTTGTAGTGTTTAACATGGGTCTCGTAACAGCTGTTAGAAACGTTAATATTCATTATGCTTAAAATTCCAAAACGTTGTCATCAGAACGCCGCAACGATTAAAGTTTTAACTCTGCACATTCTACCCGCTTTGAAGAAGAAACTTCAGTAAACATTAACTATATGCAGGAGAAACCATTCTCCATCTTCGCCAATTTGTATGCTGAAATTGTAGTGCACTCTATCAAACCAATTGAAATTGTTTCCAATATGATTCAACGCAAGTTTGATTTACAACCGAATGTCCTGTTTCCATGGCTTATGCATGAACTCACAATACGATTAGGTCGTGAACGTCAGCTCCACATCATTTTAGTGTTTTTGTTAATATATGGACCAACTGATTTATTCAATGGCTAATGCGTAGAAGTTGCTTTTTCAGGATCATTTCGTAAAGGTGCGTTGAAATTTTGAGTCCCAGCCTCCTGAGATATTATCGATTGTAGTTTTGTACCGAGGATTCACACAGAAAGCCATCGATTTCAAATTTCTCTTGGAGTGCTGAAATCATCACATAGAAATAGATGAGAGAAGTGCTAAAGTGAATTAAAGGTAGTTTGGTAGAAAGCGGAAGCTTCGTTTTGTAAACCATAAGTCGAAAGTGGACAATCTGTGACTGTTACTAAGAGAACAGGTTGTCCACGGAGTTCGACCCGCAACTAATTAAAATCGTACATAGGAAAAGATGTTTCATAACGACACAAAAAAGTTGAGAGTAAGTACAGGCAAATTTAAATAGTCGCAAAGTTCTTCGCGCCATCTTTCAGAATCGTCACGGAAAATATAGTAGCCGCGAATAATGATCACTTTATCTCTGCTTTCAGGTATCAAGCATGTGTCGGAAAAAGCAATATCGCATGTCAACTGTCCAAGTTCTGGATGCTTGTTAATCAGACCGGGTTTCCTCATCACCAGGTACGCAGAAGAAGTCGGACCTACGACCTTGTGGATGAGCGGTGGATTTTAGTCCCGACACTAATCAAATGAAACATAGGGTCGCATTCGTCGAGGTTGCTTGGATTTGTGCAAATTACCTTCTCTAGCCGTAGCGCGTTGTTACCGTTTGTTTCAAATGGAATCAGCTGCCCTTCAATTCATTGGTATTTGCTGTTGCCTAACTATTTGCGAATCCCTTCTCTAATCCCCTTTTGTGGCTGTGGTTGGATTACACACCTGTTTTCCTGTCAACCACAATACAGTCGGTCGTTTTCAGCCCAAAAGTAAAGGGAAACGCAACAGCTAGTGAATTTTAAATGTGTGTTATTGGTAGATCGTATCAGTTCGCTGCACAACTGAGGTAGACGGACAAACAGAACGCGAATGTGGGAATCAATCGCAAGTAGATCAGCCGAAACGCGCTGACGAAAAGCCATTAACATCTTTCGCTTTCAAAGGTGCGTAAGAAGGCAATTGGGGAACAGCACAACGTCGGATTGACAGCATGTGCATACAAGTTCACAAGATTTGGAATTCGTCATTCAAAAGGATTTATTCAAATTTGCCTACTTGCATCACAACAGTGACTCTATGTACGCCTGGTGCACTGTGTGATGGTGATACATAAGTCTGTGTTACTGATCAGCACTGATTGCTTGGGACTTTTCAAATGAGACGATCATGTAATTCTCTTAATATCTGACTCTTCTTCTAAGGAATTCCACCGGAACCTCTGACATTCTAAAGTGTGCAGCGTCATCTTGCACATGACTAGGTATCAAAACATACATATTCACACAGGAATTAATCCTCAACCTTAAGTTTACCGTCCCCAAAATGATGAACATACATTCATGCATTCTGTGTACCTACGACAATGACCTATATCAACTGACGTTTAGTCGTTTTCAGCCTATGAGCAAAAAGAAACGAAAAAACTAGTGAATTTAAAATGTGTTTTATTGATAGATCGTACTAATTCGCTGCACAACAGAGGTAGACGGACAAACAGAACGCGAATGGGGGGGGGGGAAATCGCAAGTAGATCAGCCGAAACGCGCTGACGAAAAGCCATTAACATCTTTCGCTTTCAAAGGTGCGTAAGAAGGCAATTGGGGAACAGCACAACGTCGGATTGACAGCATGTGCATACAAGTTCACAAGATTTGGAATTGTCATTCAAAAGGATTTATTCAAATTTGCCTACTTGCATCACAACAGTGACTCTATGTACGCCTGGTGCACTGTGTGATGGTGATACATAAGTCTGTGTTACTGATAAGCACTGATTGCTTGGGACTTTTC
>LOND01007419.1:0-17310 GCA_014220965.1 Paragonimus kellicotti | reverse complement strand
GCACTGGACGAAATACTGGATCGTGTGATTCTACGCAATCTATATTATTAGACAGGTATAGTGCTACTTCGCCACCCCGCCTGTCGATCCTATCCTTTCTTAAAACATTCATGTTTGGTAGGTTTATTCCTACATCCCTTATGTCTGGCCGTAGCCACGTCTCTTTACATGCCATAATGTAAACTTTCTTTTCTATTAAGTGCAACCTTATCTCCGGAAGCTCATCCGCTAAGCTCGAAATGTTAGTGTACATGTGGCCTCAGTCATTCTAGTAAATTACAAATGTCCCAAATGCCACCATCCGATTGTCTGGTATCGTGACTGGTGAGTGGGCGATCACCTTGAGTGTAGCCAAAGGGTTTAATTACAAGTAGACTTAGGTGAACTCGCAAGGATTCGGCGAGAGCACGTTCGCTCTTAGAAGACTTGTTCAGGGAGGTCATCACATGCTGAGACGCTAACTATTGATTCGAAGGTCTGAATTGAAAGGGACGTTTTTCCGGGTTGCCTTGTTTTCTAGCAAGCATTCTACGAACCCGAGTATCTCCGAGGGCGTTCGACTGGTGACGGCACTATGCGTTCAGAACCATGTTAGGCGTCAGCCGTGAGAAATTCAACTGTCAGCAATTTTGGTGGTGTTTAGGTGGATGAGGCGGCCAATTCTGGGCATTCCTGTTACTCTAGTACAGAAAAACATCCCTTCGGAAAATCTTATCTCTACGGATTCGCCATTTGGGATGTCGTCGTCTGGCGACAATATTGTGTCTAATAATATAGACCACGTAGAATCACACGATCCAATATTTCGTCTAGTACCCGAGTCTATTTGGGTACGCATCCGTCTTTGTTCTAATAAGCCCCTCACCTTAGCCCTTATATACCGCCCGCCCGCAAGTGACCCGGTGTACGACGGCAACCTAGCCTCTCCTTTGCACTAAAGCCATCGAATTGACTTCAGGTAGTATTTTAATACTAGGCGATTTTCGTGATCCGGATATTGAGTTCAAAAGTCTGAACGTGTACTTCGGTCGGGACTATATTGCCGCGTTGTCTTTACAATCCATCACTAAACTAGGGTCATCTGAAAATATACCGGGTACTACCAAATGGCGCCAGAGTTTTGCACCGCCCAGTTTAGACCTAGTCCCAACCAACGATCTTAGTTTGGTTGAGGACATGAACACCGAAACGCCCGTAGGTCGCAGTGATCACGCTTTGATTTTACCCATTTATTTGTCTCTTCTAGGGTGGAAGCTGATCCTACAAAACTATGCGACCACTTTGGGGTGTGATTACGTGAGTAATAACGGCTACTTTCTAGCAGACTTTCGGAACCTACCATCTTCACCCTCCGTGGAATTATTTCGGCACCACGTTAAGGTCACCGTTGTCAGGGCGACTAATTTATTCGTTCCACTAAGAAGTTGTAAATGTAGTAAGCCGTCCCATGGTATTCGTGGATGTACGAAAAAACTTATTTGTGACAAGCGTTATGCCTGGATGCAATTCAAGTTAACCCAGACCTCGGAAGCTTACAGTCAATATAATCTTAGTAGAAACAGGTGTAACGAGGCCGAGTCTAGTGACAAGTTTGAAGTTGCGATCCTTTGAGATAGCCCAATTAAGACAAAACCCCGAGTGGTTTTACAAGGCAATTGTCTAAAAACGCTTCCGTAAAACCGGGGTACTTCCAGTCTGCTTACTGATTCTGGCGTGACTGACAACAACCAGGAGGTGGCGGAAATCTCTGTTGATACGCTCGGGACGTTGCTTACTGAAAAATGCTACGGAAGCCACCTTATCGGTCAATCGCGGAGCCTCCACGTTCAGCGTTATCTCTGTGTCCAATGACATAGACTTTAGTCCTACTACTGTTCTTGTGAGGCTCACGATATTGGACTGGGAAGACCACGGCACGTCGCTGTCGAGACTGCAATGACGCGGAATTGCAGGGAAGTTGCTACGGTGGCTCGAGGGGTGTTTGACTGAGAGTACCTTCTCCGTCTGAGTTAATGGCATTTATTAAACAATACAAAAAGTGCAGTATATGGTGCCGCAAGGCCAACTTGTGGACCGTTGCTGTTTACCATATACATCAGTGAAATACAGTCGCCTATAGCTGCGAGCGTTCTGTTGTGCGCAGAAAATACGGAGCCATGAATAGAAATTCATGACTCCTCCGATAAATCCAGTCTACAATCAGATCTTGACACATTGTGTAACTGGTGTAGGTTTAACAAAATACCGCTGAATACGGCGAAGTGTAAAGTCCTGAGGCTTCGTCACAACAGTGCGACCTCATACCACCATAACAGTGTTAGGCTCTGTATCTCTGAACATGAAGAAGACTTAAGATGGATTGTCACTCAGGATCTTAGCCTCTCCGTTAACTGCGAGATGACAACACACAAGGCTACTGTCGGTCAAAATCAATTTTCCCCGAAAATGGTTTATTTTTCGAGATATATTCGAAAAATAATTTGTGGTCTCAAATTTTATCTTTTCACGACGTGCCAAAACATAGTCACTGTTTGGACCTATCCCACTTTTAATGCATCAATTAACGTGGGATTCTTCAAGGCTGTTCAGAGACTATATATGCAGACGCTGGTCTGCAATGTTACCTTTGGTTAGAGAGCAAATACATTCTCGACTGAAGGTCAAGGTCTTCTGTGTTCTTCTGAGGTTTCTCGGTTATTTTTACGCTCTGTGCTACATGTCCGTGTTTTGTCTAGTCGTGGGCCAGCCGTTTATCGCGATCGTTGACCAGCGGGTCATGACGCATTTGGCAACGAAGATTTTTACTTTGTTTTTGTTCTCTTTCTGGACCACATATACTGACCCAGATTACAGCATATGGTGCAGTCGCAGATCCGACTGATGGAAATGCTAGCCACCCGCTTTGCCGCGCTGGGGCCGTCCACTTCTGTCGATCCGCCGTCCGTGGATCACTTGGCCAGGAATATCCCCGATTTCCTGTATGACCCCCAAGCTGATGTCTCCTTCGAGGCATGGTACAAGCGACATGAAGATACGTTCACTGTTGAAATGGCTTGCGGAGAGGACGAGACGAATGGTCTTCTACTCCTCCGGAAACTGTACCCAGTGGAACACATTCACAGACTGCATGCTACAGGCCGAACCACGAGCCCTGACTTTCTCGGAAACGGTCCGTGAGTTGGCAAGGATCTTCGGGGATGCCCAGCTACTTTTCAACTCGCCGTTCCATTGCTTCTAGGTGGTCAGACGAAGCGGAGACGAAATTTTCACCTATGCCGGTTTCGTTAAACGTGAGTGCGGACGGTTCAAGCTTGGTTCGCTCACAGAGGACCAGTTCCGCTGCCTGGTCTTCATCTGCGGTCTGCAATCCCAAGCTACGCTGACCTCCGTACCAGGCTCTTGGCTAAAATCGACCAGGAGCCAAATATCAAGCTGGAACAGATCGTGGACGAATGCGAGAGGTTGGTCAACCTCAAGCACGACTCGGCTTGATCCGGCATCTGAACCGGGTGCCCCACCCAGTTCAGGCTGCTTCCAACTTCCAGCCGAAAGTCTCCTAACGGCCCATCAAACCCAGTCCTTGCTGACGTCAAGAAGCCGCTTTCCACTTGTCGCATATGCGATGCATGGCATTTTCACAAGATTCTGCCCCTTTCAACAGAATCGCTCGCCAGCGGTACCACACGGTCGGTCACAAGGAACGGTTTCTGCCAGCTAAAAGCAACGGAGAGAATCTAACCCACATTGACCTTCAAGTTCGAGAAACCAGTCGGTCCCGTGCAGCTGGCAGATCTAACAGTCTGCTGGCGACGTTCCAAGTCAATATCGCTGATCGCCGAAAGTTCGTGTCCGTCCACATCAATGGTCGTTTGGCTCGCCTGCAGCTGGACACTGCCTCCGACATCACCATCATCTCCAAGAGGCTCTGGCGATCCCTGGGCAGCCCTCCTGTCCACCAATCATCCCAGACGGCAATCAGTGCTTGTGGTGGCTCGGTGCAGTTGACGGGAAAACTGCACTGCTCAGTGTCATTCAGCGGCACCACAAATGAAGGAACATGATACGTCCGTAGCTCTCGCCCCGATCTCCTCGGGCTTGACTGGCTCGAACCGCTTGGTCTTCTGGATGTCCCGATCCGGGCCATCTGCAACCAGGTGCGGTCTCCTGCCGCACCTCGGAAGATGTCCGACTAGCTCATTCGACAGTTAGCTCCCGTGTTCCAGGATGGCTTGGGCATCTGCTTCTGTATCGAGGCCACGATGAAGCTGTGCCCTGGCACTCAGCCTGTCTTCCATCCCAAACGCCCGGTTACTTCTGCAGCCTTGCCGCTCGTAGACCAGAAATTCAGACGACTGGAACAGCACTGTATCTTGTTGACGGCCTCCTACTTCGCGTTGGCCGCCTTCATCGTCGTGGCAAAGAAGTCTAACGGATCCATCCGGATCTGTGGTGACTTCTCAACTGGTCTGAATGCTGCGTTGGGACCAAACTGCTATCCGCTTCCAGTGCCTGAGGACATATTCACTATGCTCAACGGCGGCACCTGCTTTGCCAAACTGGACTTGGCGGAGGCATATCTCCAGGCCAAGGTTGCGCCAGAATCTCACAATCAACACTCATCGAGGCCTCCTGCAGTATACCAGACTTCCGTTTGGTATCAAAACCGCGCCCGCAATTTTCCAACAAGTAATCGACGCACTGATTACTGGTCTACCGGGTACCAATCACCTACCTCGACAACATTATTATAATGGGGCGGACAACCGATGAACTATCGGAACGAATTGCATCGGTTCTCCAAGGCATTCACAAGTACGGGTTTCGGTCGCAAACAGGCAAATGCCAAATGTTGTCGCGGTCCGTAAAACATCTCGGTTACATTTTTGTTGCCGCTAGTCGTCATCCATAGCCCGAGAACATTCACACAATTCAACAGATGCCAGCGCCTAAAGATACCGATACTCTTTGATCCTTCCGTTCGTCTCATCAGCTACTACAGTGCTTTCCTTCCAACGCTACACGATGTTCGGGCCCCACTCAATCGACTGCTGCAGAAGGACACTACATGGTGCTGGTCCCCCGATTGCAAGACCCCATTTGCCCGGCCGAAGCCAATGCTCAGCTCCCACCTGCTGCTGACGCAGGACGATCCAACCCCTTCGTACAGATGCATTAACTTACGGTGTGGGAGCAGCCGTCTCGCCCATATTCCTGGATGGTTCCGAGAAGGCAGGTGCTGAAGTCTCTCGTACGCTCAACTCCGCGAAGGAAAATTACGCTCAGGTCGAAAAAGAGGGTCTCGCAATCAATTTCGCTATGAAGAAGTTCCACATGCTTCCACACGGTTGGCACTCTTCCCTGCTAACCGACCATAAGCCGCTACTGTCCATTTTTGGATCGAAGAAGGGCATTCCGGTTTATTCCGCCAATCGACTGCAGCGATGGGCCACAATTTTGCTTGGCTATGACTGACATCTACTACCGTCAACTTGAAGGGTACAGCAAAGCAGATGTTCTGTCGAGTCTCATCAGCAACCGGCACGCGCTTGAGGAAGACGCTGTCATTGTTACTTCGACGGTGGAGGACGACCTTCGCCGCCTGCTTTCCAATGACATTCGTGGAATGCCGGTGAGTACCGTCACCGAGCGGCGCGCCATTACATTAGACCCAATCCTCACTCAGGTCGTGAAGTTCGTTCGGACTGCGCCACATTTTCAGTCGGTATAAATTTCCCGACATCCTCGTATCGAACAGCGAGACACAATTCACCTCTTTACATTTCGAGAATTTTTGCCATTGTTCACTCATCCGGCACATTCGTCCTCCGCCTTATTGCCAACAGTCCAACGGACAAGCTGAAAGTTTCATTGACACTTTCGAGTGGGCGCGGCTCAAATCTTGCAAGGAGGCGACCACAGACGAAATTTTACAGGATTTCCTGCTCGTCTACCGCACAACCCTTCAATCCTGCAACATCCGACGGTCGATCACCAGCCGAAGCTCTTGTGGGTCGCAAGCTTCGCACAGTCCATCAGGCTCTCATTCCGACGAATGAGCCAACACAAGTGCCCGGCCCAAACTCCAACGACGGTTTTACTGGCGGAGAAGCTGTGTACGCTCGTGACAGTTGATCGGGTCATAACAGCTGGGCGGTACCTGAGCTATTGGAGCTGACTTCAAAGTTTGAATCTGTTTAACCTAGAGTTTCGAAGGATGAGAGGAGACACCATACTAGCCTACAAAATGTTAACCGACTGCAATCACCCTTGCTCATCCATCCTACCCAGAACTGAACATGCAAGTTCAAGAGGGAATAGTTTCAGTCTTAAGCGTCAACGCTACCGTTTGCTTTGCCGGCGTCATTCGTTTGCACTCCGAGTGGTCCCCTTCTGGAACAACCTGCCAGAAGAGGTCGTCTCAATCCGACCCTTGACGTATTTAAGATGAAATTAGACAAATATTTTCAGTCCGCCTGCTCTTCCAAACAACAACCGGTAGAGAAAGAACTACACATACAAGCATGACTGGCATCGTACATTATGTCTGTTCTGCAAACTGTGCCTGATGATTACCTAACTGTACGTCCCGTCGCATGTCTTGTGGGCACTTCCATGTGTTGCGCGTTTGCGGATGCCTGATGTAGACAACTGGATCCTTGCATCATACCATTTCCTCTTTGCATCTATTCACTTATCAACTCTGTGCTTATGCTCCTGATCGACGCCTTCACGATGACTCTCCACAACTCAACGTCGTCTCCTTTGTGAACATTCCCGTTTGCTATCGGAGCACAAGCTTACGGGAAACTCGGAGGATCTAAGTGCGTTCCACATTGTTCGAAATAGGTGTAGGCGGGAAATCCGTGAACACACCAAACTCGTACAAGAAAAGGTCCTCCCAGATCCCGCGAAAACAAACACTTCTTATTTGGCACGTCGGTCGAGTGAGGAAGAATAAACCCCTCAGCTCCTTCTCCGTGCCTGCCAGATTGGGTCACTTCCTCGAACCTCTTAAATGCGGCTGAGTTATTCAGCGATTACTGTACTGCATTCTGCAACGTTGAACCACCGAACTGACACCCTATCCTACTGCAGCAAGACTGTTGGCAACCGCTGGTTACCGCTGAGTTTTCTGTGTCAGATGTTGAAGACCTTTTATTCAAGGTTAATTCATACAGTGCAATGGGTCCTGACAAGATCCATCCCAGGATTCTCAAGGAAGCAGCTGCTAGTCTGGCAGAACCCCTTTATAAGCTGTTCCAACAGATATCGCATGCTATATTTCTCCCTGATGCATGGGAAGAGACTGCAGTCGAGCCCATTTTCAGTGCGGATGACCGGCACTCTCCGGCTAGCTATCGGCCAATCAGCCTTACTAGCATTCCGTGCAAAATAATGGAGCGCCTATTAAAGCGTGCCATCCTCAACCACTTCTTATCAAACCATCTTCTTCTACCCAGCACGGCTCCATTCCTAACTGGTCATGTATAACAAATATGCCTTTCTTCAGGAACAGTCTGACGGAGGTCGGACAATTGCCTCATGTCAGATGCTATCTTTTCCGACGTCGCCAAGACTTTGGCCGTGTCCCACATGGCCCCCTAAAACACAAACTGGAAGCCTATGGTATTCAAGGAGAGGTTCTTCGCTGGATTGCCTCTTTTCTCGATAATAGAACTTTTAGAGTTAAAACCGGATCAGATCTGTCATCTCCCTCTTTCATTTCTGCGGGAGTTCCTCAAGGGTCAGTGCTAGGTCCTCTGTTATTTCTGATCTACATCAATGAACTTCAGAAAGATATTTCCAACAACATTTTTCTACACACCAACGAACTAAAAATCAGGAATTCCGGTGATCCCAGTGCACTACACAACGGTCGTGACGCCATTAGGCGCTAGTCCGACGATTGGAGTCTTCCACTAAATGACGGTAGGTATGCACACAAATCGCTCGATTGAGAATGACAGTGCCTTCGCAATTCATAGTGCATTCGGCACAGTAGATATCATGAAAATCGATCTGAAGAAAGATCTGGGCATCTGGTTGTCGTCTAACTTATCTTTCGCGTATCACCATGAGATGGCGGCAAAAAGGGATTTGCCGCTCTTAGGATGATTGAGATCACTTTTCCCGCATAGACAAGAAAGCGTTTCAAACGCTTTACGGGGTTTATATAAGACCGCTCCTCGAGTATGCCAATCAGGTCGTGTATACCGGCCTGAAGAAAGACATATTAGCTGTTGAGCGTGTCCAGCGCGCGGCTGTTAAACTGGCCTCTGGCATAATAAGTCTTGCGTAGTAGTTTCGAATTGAAATTCTTGATTTGTATCCGTTAGAATTAGGTTCTCACACATTTCTTTAGGATGTGTTTAGTACGGGAACTGTTTACCATGGCTAATGATGACGGCCGGCGACGACATAACAGGAATCATTTCAAGCTCCGTTTCCTGACTGTCCTCTGGTAAATTTTTTCTTTTGGGGGTCATTAAATATTGAACTGGCATTCATTTTGTGGTCGTCAGCTGCTTTTTACAGGTCGCTTTAAACCATTGCTGTACACCTATTTGCTTAAAACTGCAGTAATCTTTACCCCGTTCTTAGTATATCCTGTAACCCGCAAAAGCGGTGATACACACTTTTTTCATTGTCTACCTTCCAGGTCAGCAGACGCTCGCTTGACTTTCAGCAAGAAAAACCGACTGAATCCAGGTACCTTAAGCCCGTGTATTATTTGCTGAATCGCCGCTCTGAAAGGCAAAACTGACATCCTGCCTCACTTAGTACAAAGTTAGAAAAGGACTGTTCCAACATATGTTCAACTTTTTTGGATCTGTGATCTCTTAAATCTTGGTCCCATCGCATCACAAACAAACAGGCTAGAGTATCGGTGCCAGCCTGATAAGTAATTTGTACTTTTTGCGGAAGTCTCGTCTTATTGTGTGAGGTTTGGGCAGCAGTAAGTTCATCGATCTCAGCCCGTCTTAGTAGCTTAGACACTTTTTGCCCCATACTAGGCATGTGACGGGGTTTGTACTTTTTCGAGGAGGACAATGTTCTTTTTGGGATTTGTTGGTAAAGCCTGGGCACAATATTGCAAATGCAGCATGCAAATTTCATTATGGCCGAGTACAGCGTGATGACCATCGCTAGACATGTGTTAGCGATCGCGGATTTCAATCGATGTCATGCCCCCATATTTTTATCACAGCCGCGGCACAATGGGCAATGAAGTAAACGTACATCTGACTTGAATACTCAAGTCTCTCGCATGGTGTTTCGTTGCTGATTTGATTGCTTGTCTATGTGCATCCCTTAGATATCTGAAAGCAAATTGGAGAACATTGGCGAGGATAAGGCTTTCCGGAACATTCGGTGGAAAGTTCCACCTCAATGTTCATTCACGGATTTTCAGAGCGCGTCCTAGTCCGATGCACCTCCAAATAACTTTTATCATGGGCACTTAGGTAACATGGGTTGACTAAGTTGTCGGTCAGAGTATTCATGTATACCAAAAGGAGCAAGGTGGCGAGGATTGAATCCTGAGCTGGGCCAATTAACCAAGAACGTTCGTCCGACGGTACCCTACATCCTAATGTCCTCTGGGCTAGAAATGTCTGAATCCACCTACAAATTGTAGGAGCTATTCCACTTTACTCTATCTTCCAACCCAATAACAAGTAGTCGACAGGTTCGAAGGTTTTCTGGAAATCTAGATAGCACGCCTCGACCACTATACTATCTGGCCACGCTGCGACAACGAATAAAAACATCATAATATTGATAAGACACACAGTAAGTTCCTCAATCCAAGGTGAAGAGTAGACGTCTAGGTAGGTGGACCGACTGATTGCTTGACTGTGGTCAACTACGATTCGTTGCTTCTGACGTTCGTTAGATGTTATCCAGGACTTGGAAATCTTTACGTTGAGGGAAAAGGTCCGATAATCGCGGCTTTCAAGAGTCGTCATTTTCAGACTTGATGAAAGGTCCCCCAGTTAAACAATGAAGCCTGGATTTGGTGACCACTGGCTGACAGTCAGGCGACAGATGTTGAAATAGAAACGGCGGAGTGACAGAAATAGCAAGCATGTTGCAAAGTGAAAATGGTGACTGAGAGCCAGAAAAAGGTACTTCGTCGCCACTATCTTTTAGGAAAGTCATGTTGTTGTTACACGTTACACAAGTTGTTAAGAAATGACAGTCCAATAGAGTTACTTGAAAGTTGTTTGAAACTAATAGAGACGAAACGATGGTCAAGTGTCAAACTGGATAAATTAGTAGATGACAATGATTTTTCGTAAAGAATGGATTTGACACATATGTGCTCAAATAACAACATGAGATGTAGCTTTCCCAACTGCCTTCGCCAATGAGAGTTCGTAACCGAATTTCAAACTGAAACTTTATCTCAACAACGGCATCTGACAACCAAGCAGGGACCCTGCAACTGTGAAGGACGATGATACAGATTTCGCTATTGCTGCAAAGTATATTGTTTCCGAAGATTGACAAACCCGTTCTCAGTGTCCTTTCTTTCCACGGCCTTTACAGATAACATCATAAGCTGGATAACTGCCTTCACAGTTGCCGTTCTGTTTTGAAAAGTGGCCCGTGGCTGCCTTACATACGGCATATGCCTTAAGGATGAGCGTTCGGCGGTAATCAGTGGCATGTAACGACACTTAACACAAGGGTTGACGGTTGAAGAAGAGTGATTACTATCAGGCTAGTTTGATTTAGCTAGCTGCATCAAGGTCTGGGGTGGGGTTCAGGGACCTACATTCGAGTAGTCGCTGACGAACTGAATAAGAGTTTAAACAAGGAACAAAATATTCATTATACATCTCCGCAGAGGCTGCTTGAAGATCACAGTCGGAGGTCAACATTTTGGATTTTTGAACGGAGTTTACTTAGACTTCTCCCGTTTTTTTGCTTAGTAGTGGAAATGGACACGTTGGGCGAAAGTTTTATCTCTGGGTTGAATGCAGGGATTCTGGAGTGTGCACATGGCTGTTTCGTAGAAGTCACATTCCCCGATGTGCTTGTTCACAGATGAACTGACCTAGTTAACGGGAGTAGCCAGTGCTTTTATTTCAAGTGATTTTGTGGCAGGGAGGAATTTCCCGATGTCTTCCGCCAGCGAAGTCACTGATCGATTGCGGTAGATGAATGGGGGTCGGCGTCGAGAAGACCAGGATGCAGGATGCGAGGAACTATCTTACAAGTTGAATAAATTGTGGCGATTCGAAGCGCACGTGTAACAGTCTGATATTACGAGAGAATGTAGGTTGCCAAAATGATAGGCTCTATTCAACTTGTAAGAAAGCCATATTATTGCGATGCAAAAAAGAGAACGTGATGAACGATGAATAATGCAGACGAATGAAAAGATACGGGGGCATAATAGGCCGTACTTTTACATAGGCGAGCTTCCTGTTGCACTATCCGTGCGAAAACGGCATATGCACTTGTCGAGCTACTGGGAATTTAGTTCACATGATAATTTATGAGTTAACAGCAACCTTCCTTCATTCGTATACCTGGCTTCGAACCCGTTGATTTTCCTGCTGCTGTTGCCTACTAGTGGTTGGCTTCTATCGTACTCAAGCAGACCAACCACCCTTTTGTAGTTTTGGAGGCACCGTATTTTGGTTCCCAGGGCCTACCACCGTCAACGTAAATAGTGTTGAGCGCAAAAGCTGACTATCACTCACTGTGGGGCGTACGGGTTGCTTGTAAAAAGCGAAAGATGTGCGCTTGCCCTCTCTTCAGATACCGTATTGTTAAGTCACCGGTTTTGGGGAAGCCTAACTTCGAATTCTTTTGATGGTTTGACTTGGGGAAATGGTGCTGAAAACTTAGCGGCTTGAAGCATCCGCAGACTTCGATGTGTTTGGACCAATGCGCAACTTCTTTCCTCTGACTTTCTGTTCTACGCAGATCCAACACAAAACACGGCGTTTCCGTGGAGTTTGCAAAGCTCCGTGTTTATGTGCATACACGCTTGGTGACACCATCTATCACAAATGTCACATCCCATCGCGGAAACCACCTTTTTCCCATAACAATTGGTAATGCAAGGATAATTGAGGGAAAGCATGTTGCCCGCGGAGGATTAGTCAGCCTTTAGATGACGTCATTCACAAAAATTTAATCGGAAAATACCTGGCGAACGAAGATAAGTCGCGACTTAGAACATTTGTAAGATGTTTACTCACTTTAATAGTTTATTGTAGAAAGCTTACAGAAACGAAAAACAAAACAAATGGAGCGGCTCATCGCCAACTATGGATCGCGAGCGCATTGGCGGAAACTGGATAAGTCGTCTTTTTTGAGCTGTTAAAGCTTGCTCTTCTTCGGTTTGTGAGGAAAAGCGGTCCAGAAATGTTGGGAAAAGGTGCTGTTGATCCGAACAGAATCAATGAAAGTTATGTTCCGATTCACTCCAATTGAAATGGAGAGTTCGATGGCAAAAGGATGACTGGAGGCTCGAACCACCGAACCTCCACGCCCCGCGCATCGACGCTACCGCCCGGCCACTCGTCCACGGTCAGTGGTGTGCACAATGTCAATGTAAACTGATCCCATACCTATAATCCATTGGTCAAACTATCGTACTGTAGGTCCTACCTATATATCCCCATGTATTGATTACATTAAATACTGGACGAACATTTCTTACATTATTACACGTAACCCACTCTGCGTAGACACTACGAACTCTCACTTGAACTCGCCCTTTGTTTATTTTGTACCGCCGCATTGGACTGTTTACGCTACCGTATTATTGGTTATTTGCTGACGGTTAAATTCCGTGCACAGAGTTCACTTGGTTGTAAGTTGTGTAATTTGCTAACTGTTGCTTATTTCTGTACAGAACCAGTTTTATCCGAGTAAACCTTCAACGTTCTGTCTTGTTCTGCCCTGAATCAAGAGGTTTACAGCTGCCCCGATAGACTGCGTATAGCCGAGAATCCTGACAGATTCTACAGGCGCTTTTTCCCAAAAATTCGACTTATTTGCGGAGCAAAATTGATTTCCATTTTGGGGAATCTGAATGCACACCAGAATTCTCGAACATTCAAGAATCCATGCTTGCTCACTGATGAGTCGAGGTACGCCGAAAGTCGAAAATAACTTGAATTTGTGCAAACCACAATCTAGGGTCTCTACTGCCAAACTCAGGAAGTTTAATCATGACAGTGTTCTCCGAGGCAGTTATCTCCTGTTCCAATATCAGAGGGCATAGTAATGGAGGGATAAAATAGGAGATTAAAATACCAAGATTTTGGGGAGAACTATAGGTGGAAGACTGCAGAATGAACAAAACTTTGGCAATACGTGTAATGAAAGTCAATACACGGGCTCACCAATTTGTAGGGGACTAGCCCAATACAAAGGTATAAACGCGAATAGTCAGTTCAAAATGCAGTCGCTGAATAGCTCACTATAGGCAATCCCGATCTACGCGGAACAGGAGCACCAAGGAGACGAGACGCGCGCACCAAAAGTGTATTGCTAAGTAGAATCAATTCAAACAAGTGGTGTTCACTTTGTACAAGAACAAGTGCTGTAGACTATATATAAAATGAAGCGAAGTACGTAAATATGTGGGGTATCCTATATGACTGACGTTTGGAGTGTAACGCAGCCAACTGCCTTGTTGTTGAAACCACTTTCGTTTTCCATTATTAAAAGCGTGTGCTTGTCCTTCTAGACCTTTGGCCGTTGTTTGTTTGTTCAATCTGATTTCACATGAAATTGTGGAACCCCTACTACGGAAGAACGCTCTTTCGCGTGTCTACACGTTGCATAAAGCGAGTTCCGGCGTGCAATGAGTAATCTAAGCTTTTCATCCGGGTTGCTTATTGCATAACCATGCCGTAGCTCGTGCGCATTTTAGTTTCCAGAGCTAACGGTTACGTATTATATTTTAGTTCTGCTTGTATTGTGCAGCGTTGTGTACAGTTTTTGTACTCTGCAATGTTCATTGTTCTTCACATTTTTCATCTTCCTTAGACTCACACGTACACTTTATGCCTAAAGCCAAGTGAATCGAATGATCAATAACCAATAATACAAAATTTCACCTCCAAGGTCGCGAGCCTGCGTTCTCTCTGCGTTTCGTGTCGCTTGTGTACTGATTTCTGGAGAGTTAAAGGCTAACGGAATCGACCATTTATTTCAGCACATTTTCGAATTCATCTGTCGTCGGAATTATCTCCGTTGTGACCTCAGAGTTACTTGATAGCAATACGACACTACAACTCTATAAACCCTCTTGTCAAGTTCATCTGTCACTTTTTTGAAAACCAGTATTTTTGAACTCAAATGCTTACCACAAAATATATAGGTACTTCAGCGCACCGCTTCTCCCCTTCGAATTCTTCGGGAAGTAATTAGCTGATAAGTAATGGTATTATACAATATTTTCGTTCTGCGTATCTGTGAAGTTTTTCCTATTTATGTTCACTAACGACGCTTCACTTCGGTACAACAACGTTTTTGCATCACCGTTGCATGCTGTTCAAATTTGATAGAAGTGAACTTGTCATATATTACAAAACTTGTGCGCACCGGTGTGATCTCATTATTACGCAATTAATTAACGATACCACACGAATCTTTCATTCGGTTTTTGAGTTCCGTCCTGCTTCAAACCTCGTAGCACCTCACGTCGCGCTTCAGCAGTTCGCGGTAACTCCGGTAAGCATCCTTACTTTCGGTATACTGGTAATTTGGAATATTGTGGTGGTAATGTCGACCACTTGTGAACAACTTCTGCGAATTAAATTCTATGATTATTCTAACTCGCTGGCACCCCGTATATATTCCATTGCATTCTTTCATCTTGTTGTCACCGATAGCCTAATGAGATAGGCTTGCATTTACTCAGGCTATTTAGTAACTGGTTTTCGACCACCTCAACTTAGTGAGCCCGACGTGGTCAACTTCTCCTCACATTTTCCATCGTCATAAGTTAACCAACTCATAGTATATTCACGTTGTGTTTACTTTATTTTCACGGTGTTCTACTCACTCACAACAGACATTAACATGTTCACCACCCCATTAATTTTGCGTCTTGAAGAGTGTCCTATGTCTCCATGTTCGGTTACGTTGTTTCAGCTCAGCAGCACACCGCGTTAGAAAATGTTTTTGACAATCCCGACCGAAATCTAATTTTATGTTGAATGTCGGAATTGTCCACTTCAATATTGTCGCCAGACGATGACCTCCCAAATGGCGAATCCGTAGAGATAAGATTTTCCGAAGGGATGTTATCTGTATTAGAGTAACAGGAAAACTGACATCCTGCCTCATTTATTGCAAAGTTAGAAAAGGACTGTTCCAACATATGTTCAACCCTTTTTTGGATCTGTGATCTCTTAAATCTTGGTCCCATCGCATCACAAACAAACAGGCTAGAGTATCGGTGCCAGCCTGATAAGTAATTTTGTACTTTTTGCGGAAGTCTCGTCTTATTGTGTGAGGTTTGGGCAGCAGTAAGTTCATCGATCTCAGCCCGTCTTAGTAGCTTAGACACTTTTTGCCCCATACTAGGCATGTGACGGGGTTTGTACTTTTTCGAGGAGGACAATGTTCTTTTTGGGATTTGTTGGTAAAGCCTGGGCACAATATTGCAAATGCAGCATGCAAATTTCATTATGGCCGAGTACAGCGTGATGACCATCGCTAGACATGTGTTAGCGATCGCGGATTTCAATCGATGTCATGCCCCCATATTTTTATCACAGCCGCGGCACAATGGGCAATGAAGTAAACGTACATCTGACTTGAATACTCAAGTCTCTCGCATGGTGTTTCGTTGCTGATTTGATTGCTTGTCTATGTGCATCCCTTAGATATCTGAAAGCAAATTGGAGAACATTGGCGAGGATAAGGCTTTCCGGAACATTCGGTGGAAAGTTCCACCTCAATGTTCATTCACGGATTTTCAGAGCGCGTCCTAGTCCGATGCACCTCCAAATAACTTTTATCATGGGCACTTAGGTAACATGGGTTGACTAAGTTGTCGGTCAGAGTATTCATGTATACCAAAAGGAGCAAGGTGGCGAGGATTGAATCCTGAGCTGGGCCAATTAACCAAGAACGTTCGTCCGACGGTACCCTACATCCTAATGTCCTCTGGGCTAGAAATGTCTGAATCCACCTACAAATTGTAGGAGCTATTCCACTTTACTCTATCTTCCAACCCAATAACAAGTAGTCGACAGGTTCGAAGGTTTTCTGGAAATCTAGATAGCACGCCTCGACCACTATACTATCTGGCCACGCTGCGACAACGAATAAAAACATCATAATATTGATAAGACACACAGTAAGTTCCTCAATCCAAGGTGAAGGAGTAGACGTCTAGGTAGGTGGACCGACTGATTGCTTGACTGTGGTCAACTACGATTCGTTGCTTCTGACGTTCGTTAGATGTTATCCAGGACTTGGAATCTTTACGTTGAGGGAAAAGGTCCGATAATCGCGGCTTTCAAGAGTCGTCATTTTCAGACTTGATGAAAGGTCCCCCAGTTAAACAATGAAGCCTGGATTTGGTGACCACTGGCTGACAGTCAGGCGACAGATGTTGAAATAGAAACGGCGGAGTAACAGAAATAGCAAGCATGTTGCAAAGTGAAAATGGTGACTGAGAGCCAGAAAAAGGTACTTCGTCGCCACTATCTTTTAGGAAAGTCATGTTGTTGTTACACGTTACACAAGTTGTTAAGAAATGACAGTCCAATAGAGTTACTTGAAAGTTGTTTGAAACTAATAGAGACGAAACGATGGTCAAGTGTCAAACTGGATAAATTAGTAGATGACAATGATTTTTCGTAAAGAATGGATTTGACACATATGTGCTCAAATAACAACATGAGATGTAGCTTTCCCAACTGCCTTCGCCAATGAGAGTTCGTAACCGAATTTCAAACTGAAACTTTATCTCAACAACGGCATCTGACAACCAAGCAGGGACCCTGCAACTGTGAAGGACGATGATACAGATTTCGCTATTGCTGCAAAGTATATTGTTTCCGAAGATTGACAAACCCGTTCTCAGTGTCCTTTCTTTCCACGGCCTTTACAGATAACATCATAAGCTGGATACTGCCTTCACAGTTGCCGTTCTGTTTTGAAAAGTGGCCCGTGGCTGCCTTACATACGGCATATGCCTTAAGGATGAGCGTTCGGCGGTAATCAGTGGCATGTAACGACACTTAACACAAGGGTTGACGGTTGAAGAAGAGTGATTACTATCAGGCTAGTTTGATTTAGCTAGCTGCATCAAGGTCTGGG
>LOND01007418.1:0-10930 GCA_014220965.1 Paragonimus kellicotti | reverse complement strand
TATGCAGCAAGATAGGGCGACCCGGTTTATACTGCGAGACGGCCGATGCAGTATGGAATATTCATGGTTGTGTGTGGGCTGAGATACTGCCAGGACGCCCAGACCTAGACAGGAGAACGATTAGGGTTCTCAACCAAAGCCTTTGGCTCAAAAGCCTGTACCGCAAGGCAGCGGTTGGGTGGCAATGTACCAGAACTGGTACTTTTTCCGGAAAAAGATGCCAACCTTCTTCCAACCCCCAACCTGGAGGACCAGGAGACTGGTTTGTCAGACCTCTACCCATTGGCCTGCCTGGTATGAGTGACTCTATCGGTGTGGTGGCCACACCGTCCAGTTTAGCCCAATAGGTCATCGAGATGCGCAAGCCGTCACACCACGTCAAGGTCCAGTCTCGTTGTGACGGAAAAGATGCCAACCTTCTTCCAACCCCCAACCTGGAGGACCAGGAGACTGGTTTGTCAGACCTCTACCCATTGGCCTGCCTGGTATGAGTGACTCTATCGGTGTGGTGGCCACACCGTCCAGTTTAGCCCAATAGGTCATCGAGATGCGCAAGCCGTCACACCACGTCAAGGTCCAGTCTCGTTGTGACGGCATATGATGTGGTATCTGCCCTCGTAAAACGTTATCTGTAGGTCTGGCAGTGTTGACAGCTATACGGCGCTGTTTCTTGTGCGTCTACTTAGTTGGCGTTGTTCAGTATTCCGCAGGACATCCCGACTTTGGCAGACTTAGTAATAGTGCTTATCGTAGTTTTCCCCTCCGTCAATGCCTGGCTAGTCTGGGGCTCATTCAGTCTAAGTGCATTGCACTATCACTCGGTATTGAGCATACTCCTGATACATATGCTGCAAACATTCGAGTTCATGTGAACGGGAAACCAGGTGATAGTCGTGGTCGATAAACGGTAGATGCATAGCTTATTAAGTAACCTGTCCTCAATCTCAACGGCTTGTCGTTTGACTCAGTTCGTCGCTTCTTCGTATCGATTTTTCGAAACCGTTCTTAGACCGGGCTATTCCCAACTAATTCCGTTATCTTGAATGTTCTTCTGCCATACATATTCAATCATCAATGCTCGCATCCGATATATTGCATAGTCACTAATGAAGTACACTTCAACTTCGTTGAAAGCAGGGGCGCTGATGATTCGAGTTTTCTTGCTTTTCGCTGTATTCTGCGCTCCCTTCAGCTTATCAGTAGAACTGGATGTTTTCAGTCAACTCGTAACTCGTCTTTTATTGCATAACCCTTTTTTCCAGTCAAAAATCTCCAGTCAGCATGTCGCACACCCGCTGGGGTTTCGAAGTCATTAAGGCGGGTTTGTTTGGAGCCTTGGGCGCTGTGGTGGCAATCCATTTTCGTTTCTCAGATCGACAGCAGTCTTTCGTGAAGCAAGTTATCGCGGCTGAGCCTTTTCAGACACCTCCACAACTGAATGCACCGTCATCCCCGATGGAATCTAAGCCAGTAGCGAGCGTTGGTTTGCCGCTATCTGGTCATTTGCGTGTGTTTGATAGATATATCTGCGCCTATGATAGACGCAATCGCATACCACTCTGGGTTATGGAGCACCTAACTCCGGACGGACTTGGAGGATCGGTCGGTCAACAGCAGCAACCAATAGAACCAATCAATCGGTAGGATATGCCTGTGGGCCGTTCAGTTTTTTTCTGTTTTGTGAACTGTGGGGTAGGGCTTTTTGTGAGCTATCCATCATGTTTCGAACAGCCCCCATGGGCTCATCGAGACTAAAAGATGGTTTATCGATCAGTCTGTTTTTGATCGTTTGTCCATGGCTCACTTACACCAAATTTTATATCATGGTTGTCAGGCAAGTAAAATCAAGATCAATTTATCACATAATTACGTCAGATGTACCATCGTGCTTCCAAATTTAACTTAAGCTCTGATGGGCTTAGGTCTTAAACAGACTTCAAATTTAACTTCACAGTTAAACATTTTGGGTTGCTGCCGTCCTGTCCAAGCCTCAGCAACAGTACTTTAGAATTCTAGAGTTTGCATACATCAACGTACGTCTAGTACTTGTTGATGATATCGCTTAGTCAGTACGAACTCTGACTTAAATTGAGTCTCTTTTCAACACGTTTGAGTAGAGTGGTTTAGTTTACAAATGCCATAAGCATGCTCTATTCTTCTGCTTACGTACTTTTCTGCATTACTCAATAAGTAAAAAACCACGGGTAATCTTCATCCCTTACTTATTGCCCTATATTTTGTTTCGAAAGGTGAATATCCACGTTGCATGGGCTGAATAAGAACATCCAAAATTTCGTGTTTAAAGTTATGGATAACCCCCACGTCTCGCGCACGAAATGTTCATCATAGATAATGCTGATTGGTTCGACTAAACAGTGATCCTTCATTCCGTGCCACCTCACTGTTAAACAGAATACCATTTACCTTTTAGCTCTAAACTGAACATCGATAATTGGTCTCCGAATTCGTTGATTTATACTACGTTTGTTACTAATAAGTAGTTTGGCAGATTTATTATTTTAGATGAGACCCAATTGTGGAAACTCGGTTTATTGTCCATCTCATTTTCCCAGTAAATTAAAGTAGGCATATGTCACCAGAAGTATGGTCGACTGTGAGTAGTTGCAACAACTCAAATCCCCACCAGCCCTTTAATTAATCGTTTGATGCTCAGTCTGGCCGTTTACGTCACCGAGAACGTTCGGAACTAGAAATCGACCTGTTGTTGGAATAACTTATCAAATGTAAAACTCGAATCTCCAACGTTTCGGTCAGTTTGTGACTTCATGGGAGGGACAAATTGATGGAGTTCCTATTTTCTTTATCCTTTATTTGTTGCTTCTTAGCCGCCCATGATGAGAAGCTGTGTTTGCTCGGGTTGCTCCGCTATCAGCTTTTGACTTACGACTTTGTCCCCTCAATCGAGAAACTGGAGCAGTA
This sequence comes from Paragonimus kellicotti, assembly GCA_014220965.1. Taxonomy (NCBI): domain Eukaryota; kingdom Metazoa; phylum Platyhelminthes; class Trematoda; order Plagiorchiida; family Troglotrematidae; genus Paragonimus; species Paragonimus kellicotti. Next base: position 7,990 of record LOND01007418.1, on the reverse strand, counting down.
GCTCGAAGTTCATTGGAACTGGCGAATTATGTGTCCGTTCATATCCCTTGGTATGTTACCAGTCGATCAACCCAAATCTTGCCGAAAACTATCTTTTGAACTCACAGTTTAAAGATACAGGTTGATGACGTCTGTTAACTGTTCTATTTAAATACAAGCCCAATCGGAATTGTTCTGAAGACTTGTTCCACGAGCTGCTACCGTTAGAACTTCAGTCTTTGTTCCGCCCACCATATTACCTTTCAGCATTTATCTACTCGAATCCTACAATCGGCCTGAACGCAATATAACATGCGGTTTATGTTGCTAGTCAATGAGTAATGTTAAACTGATGTCAAGTTAAAGTAATTATGATTAGCGATTGTTGATTATTGTGATAATGCACGAATCTGAAGAAAACTGTATGCCAATTCACAACCATGCAGCAAAAAGTTAGTAAAGTGCAATTTTTTTGTTGTGTTCGATTTTTCTTGTCCCGATACCAACTCTGGCTTGCGGCCACAATCTGCAGTAGTTCTAGCCTGCAACACTCAGTCCTTTGTACCCCTAATCATCATATCGCTTCGAGTCAACGGAAGTCATACTTGAGCTCAATTTTTTCATATCCGTACGCCATTTTATGGGCTGTCCACCGTGCTGTTTTTTCCAGTCACTCCCGGAGACCACTTACGAAGTGCAGCAATTGGGTGGATACGCGTAAACCACGTTCGAGCCACTTCAGCCAATATCTTGTTACCTTTCATAGAGACAGGCTGTCTGTCTCCAACGTATCGCTCGATTTAATCACTGCTCATATGGTGTTGCCTTCACATGCAAACAATACAGACAACGATTGTCAAAAACGGTCACTCTGTAAACCGACAGGGAGTAGCCAGGTTTTAGAACCATAAAGCTACATCCCGCCCACTGTTGAGTTAAATACCGTTCTCTAGCGAGTGACGGAAGTCACGTCGGCGCCGGCGATGTCTCCGGTCAAAGACTACCAACCGGGCTTCGGCGATACTCAAGCAGGTGTCTTATCAGACACTCAAGGTAAAATAAACTCGACTAAATCCAATGTCGTTACCTAAGGTGGATATCCGCGCAGGCCTCTGCCAGTCTTAAAGAAACACCTTGTATTCTGTCAGCACAAATCAGATACCCTCAACCACGAAGCGGTATAGAACGTCTTAAATCGCCTTTGTGTTATGATAGGTTTTCCTGTGTACAAATAGAGCCAAAAGATTTCCCCTTTCAAAAAGGCCAATATTACGGTGAGGGGATGAATAACGCACAATTGTGGTTGAAACACCCAACCACATCCACTTTGGGTAGACTTATCTCGCCATCTGGCGAATCGTGTAAATCCCGAATCTGAAAGATGTATGCCTTCTGTTAAAAATAAACTGTTAATGTTGCTCCAGAGAGCATCACATGATTTGCGTCTTCTCATTGACTTATTCAAGTTCGCCAAGCAATGGAATTGCTGTAAATTTTGCGGTGAAAAGTTGTTACAAACTGCCATGGCTTGTGTACTATCAATCCAGAAGCAGACGAATTCGCCATCGTAATCCTTAGAAGTTGTTGGTGCTCATTGTATCTATTTTTCAGGTGCCTGTTTCCACTGTTCTGTGAGTAATCCCATGCCTCCCAGCCTCTGTTGTATGCTTACGCGACCTCTACGATTCTCTTCAATATCTTGGAGATTTATCACCTTGATTGTCACGGTTGTCATCTCATTGACAACTTAACTGTCCGTTAGTGTGACTCGACTCCGATCACGTGAGCGGTGCAAAATACGATTGTTATCCTAGTGATACGGCTACTCAGTGTAAACCCGGACACGTGACCATCAAGCCATGCCATCAGTGCACACTGAAATTACCACCACAGGGGCTGTGCGATAGGCTTACTCAAAAAGCCTGTACATTGTTACCTAAAAAGGTATGACTTGCGTTTCGAAGACGAACCGTGTAATAGTCTAAGTGTGAAGTCTGCTGGTCTGTCTGTCCTTCGGTAAATAGTTAACTTGGTTCGACCTATTTTGTTCAAAACACATGCTTTATCTCTCGATATCCCCTGATTTAACATTGTCTACACGTACGAATGGTACCTTCGGGTAACAACATAGGACACTTTTTGTTCTTGGTGACCGCCTTTCGCATGTGACAGTCGACTAGATCATTTTGGATCCGTTTAGGTATAGATGTGCAGTTTGCACATTTATATGGGACTGTCAGATTGCTCATTCCCACTGTTGATCTTGTTGATGTGGATAGGAAAAGAGTGGAACAACACACTGACATCAAGGATTGCCTTAATTAGGTCCAGATGGGCTTTATTTTAGGTTTCTCTGATTAACCTCTTAATCTTTACTTACTCAAAAGGTATAGAGTAGTGCGGTGGAAGTAGCGCCTATTCATGACAAGCACAGTTGGTGGATGCTCGAGTATCTCTGAATTTTACTTCCGAATTTTGCACAGCATGCCTGTTTCTCGAGGGTTTAGAATAGAACTTTCTTCAGTACAGTTTGTTAACCAAAGTTAACGATCTCAGACTATCCTGACAGTCGTACTAATCGTTGGTCGGTTGAATGCGCCAAGAAAAACGGCTCTCGTGAGGTGAAAGCAGCATTAATGTTTGAAAGACGAAGTGGACCGTCTCTCAGTAGTCACTACACAGCTGACATGGAGAGGCTGTGCATGGTGTGTTAACTTTGTGATGAGCGAAACGTTCAGCTCAAACTTCACTCATTATTCGTAATCGTGAAATCCAATTTCGTCGCTCGTTTTCACGTCTGACGTGATTCAGGCGTAACCTAGACACAAGACTAACGGAAACCAAAGTCGTAGCATGCATTAACACTGTCTTTCTTGCTATTATAGATCACGATCCCCGGCCCACTAAGTGTCAACCACAATTACGATGATACAATTTCGTTCGGAAAATATGCCCTATCTTGGAATACCGCATCTAAAACATATGTGAGTGATCGGAATGCACATCCCGTACAACCAACAGGTCGCATTCATTGGTATCGCACTCAACTTTAAAATGAATCATTTAAACCATCGATTAGCTTCTTTTGGTCTGATGTTTATACCTGGTTGCATGTGTTCTAACAGGTCATGATGATGTGAATCAACTGATTGCATGTCAAGCTGAAATCAATGGTCTTTTGCCTAATTTCGTGGCTAAGTAATCATCATTAGCGTTGTCCGCACAACAGACCGACATGTTGCCTGCTCAGGCGCTACATAATGTTTGTGGGAGTACGGGATTTGATAAGACAGTTTCCAATTCTGCTTTCATAACTGCCTCTGCGTTATTGTTACTATAGACACTTCATAACAGTGTAACGTAATGTTGAGACCGTGTCCAAGCTGATCGCCTGATACTGACAATAAAGCACTGATATACCACAAGTATACCTTAGAATACGACTGATTGGCGTATCAAGTTTATTTCTGACTTCGTGTACGTTCTAGCCTGACACTGTGTGTTAACACGCTTCGGATACCTGCCACTGGTTTTATGTGACCGCTGTTGTGAGTCCACAAACCGAAGAGTAAATATTGTTCCTCAGTTAAGTCTTGTAGGTTTAGGTATAGCCGAATTATGTTTTTGGGGTTTGTAAGTCTTCTCAGAAGGAGGGAATTATGGAATTAACCAATTGTTCACTATGGAAAGATGGTGATACGCACTTACTTGTTTTAATCCAAAACCGTACGAACATTCTATTTCTGGGTTGCTTTCGGCAGGTTGGGCTGTGTATCTTGTTATCACAGCTAATTGCTTCTCAGAACATCTGAAGAGCTCTTGAACTAGGTTTGTTGTGTATACACCCATTCATGTCATGATGACAGTGGTCACGACAAACCTGAGGATACCTTTTAAGGTAGATCGTGAGAGCTCCTATGGATCATGTACGCTATCAGTGTCCTTCCTGAGTTGCCGTGAGCACTGACAACAATGATGTCTCTCAGTGAGCAACAACCAAGCTTTAGGTAAGCTGAGTTAGCATTCTCACGCTTCACACGATGTCACGAGCTCTTGGTTTGGCAGTACCTGAAAAGGGAAGGTCGTAGTGTTTAAACAGATGCACTCGAAAGTTTAGAGTGTTGATACGTGACTTTTAGGATCGAACGTTCCTGTTCATCCTTTTCTGTTGTTTGCAAAGCTGGGTCTCCAAAGTTTTTATTTGAAAGGGATACAGGCGGAAATCCTCGGTTGCCTTATTGTGTTTGACGTTTATTCATTCGCAGGATAAGTGACAGAAGCGGTGGAAGGAGCTCCCCCGAACTTCCGTCAATGTTTGAATTATTTGTTCCAACAGGGACACAATTGTGGATACTTTGGATAACTTATCAGGAACCAGCATAGGTGCCCACCTTTCTTGAGCATCAATGAGGACGAGTCGATCACCATACCCCATTAACACACTAACACGGTATTGCGGTCTTTAATGACATGGCCGGTTTAAATCGGGTTGAACCGAATGCATGGTGATGCTATCGATATGATATTCAAGAGGGTTACGTACATTTCCGCCAGAGAGATGATGCAAAAAGTCCAGTGGCCAGTTGATGTGATCATCGTCATCATCGATCGCAGTGCATCGGTGGTTTACAAGTGATGTTTAACCGCAATACATCCATAAAAAAGAAGATAAACCAGATCTGAGTTTGAATGATGAAGAAAGAGGCTAAGTGGACTAAGATTGTGTTCGAACTCATATTTTTAAAATCATGATGTCTGCACCATGCGGACAAACGAGGAAGATATAAACGGGGATAACGTGACACCCACGAGATCACTTGCTTACAATTTTCTCGTTCTTGTCTCGTTACCCACACTTACTTCACAAGCATTCTAGCCCTACAACAGTAACATTCTCACCACTTACTTCAACTAGCCGCTCTCTGTGTGTGTATCAAGAGAGGGTCTTTACCCGAGAGACGAGCCCGACCAACTGTGATTAATCTATTCTCAACTGCCTTCACACATGTATGCTACCTTATCGGTTATCCATCCCGACTCTGTTACATGGTATGGAAAACGATTGGTTGACACCTTTATTACAGTTCAGGAGATATTGGTTAGAGAGGCACGCGCGTTAATAAGCATAGCCTTTAAGAATGCAAACATCTTAGTGGTTGGGGCGTACAAATTACCCGAGAATATGTTTCAAAAAAGAACAGCCGGGTTAACTGGGACCGCAAACCAACACGTACCGCACTGGCCTGCATTACGGCCTGAGGTGCGTACGGCCACCTCCACGTGCCGGCGTGTCTGTGCCATATGGACCCACGCCCCCACTGATCCGCTCGTTCGCTTGGCAAGCGAATTATCCGTCCGGCTGGGCAGCGTAGTGCAATCAATCCCCTTCGTGTTGAGCCGTCGAGGCAGCCACTCTACTCGACTCGCTGTGTTGGTCCAGCCTTAAGGACGATGGAGGCCAGCTTCGTTAGATGCGACACCTAGGTGTCCAACTGCCGCGCTTGATGGACCAGACGTGACATCAGGCCAGCTGGACAGATAGATGCGAGCATGTCTGCTTACGGTAAAGTTGTCAATTCTACTGGCCTCCCAATTAGCTCGAACTAACTGGCTAGCAATTAGGTGAAGTTTGACGCGGGAGGCTCGACTGGGTACACGATTTTAGGAGCACGAAGGAAGCAAGTCGGTTCGATGATCGTTCAGTGATCGGCTGGACACTTCACTCCAAGCGCGCTAGCCAGGTTGTTCGAATCACTGTGTTGGTCAAGCTTAAGGTCGACGGTGGCCGGCTCCGTTTGATGCGGCTATCACGCTTTGCGGATCAGCAACGGCAAAGTGCCATCTGGGCAGGACGATGCCAGCATGCCTGTGCACGTGAAAATCGGGTTGTGTGGCTAAAGCTGGCAGCAGATACGAGGAAAAAGCTAGTCGATACACCCTCAACGGGCGTTGACGTGTGCTCGGGTCAATTTAAACCAGATCCACACGAATGAAAATATGGGATAATGGATGGAAAACATAACTGGCAAGCGGCCATCCGGCTACTTTCCGACCTCACAGATAGCTCAACAGGTCAGCAAGTTTCGTTTACTGTTCACAGTGTCATTCCACAACACCAAACCCACGTTGTTCGTATTTGTTGAGGCTAAACTGATCAGAAATTATCAACCTACCTTGTGTGCGCAACAATCGTTTACACAGAGCACCTGGTTGAATTGAATTTGGCTGGCTAGATCGTTCGACTGTTATCGCCAATCTCACTGACTCTGAAGAGCTCGTCTGTGGCTGACCGATTAATGCAAGCTGTAATATGTCTTCTTGATGGGTTGATAAAATGAAGGGGACCCAATGTTTCAGGTAACGAATAGGGCCACTTTTATAAGCCTACTTCAAAGTGTCTGATCGAGCTGCATTTTGTTTTCTATGTTACCCAGACAGATAGTGAGTGTTAAATCAGTCTATGTAGACGGACTGAATCAACTTTCGTGCCACCTGTCGAGTTAGGGAGTAAAAAAACCTAATTGAATTCAAAAGGGTATATAAACGATGGTACCGTGTAGATGAGTGAAATGAGGTGCGTTTTTCCTTAAATGTGGATGATTAGCAGTTATAGCAATAAGGTATCGTCTGTACTACATAAGCGGCGACGTAGATCGGAATACATTACAAGCACTAAAGTAGCCCATAATTAATATAAGACGTTAAAGCATCAAACCAAAGCTGAGTATAATAGCTGACCGCTCGTTGAAACAAGAGGACATAAATCAGAATCAAGGCATTTGTAGAGCATGACTTGAAGTTTAGCTTTTTTTACTTCTCTTAACCGTACGAGTGGCATGAGCGTACATTCTCAATGAAAACTGTCCATGTTTCAACTTTGAAGTTCCAGTTTCAAGATTCACAGATTGGGAGTAAAACAGTGACGAAAATTGTGTCATTTAGCTGAATGATTTATGGGCGCTGCGGTGTTGTCGCACGTTAGTTGTGTATAAGAGACAGACGTACAGTCATGCGCTCATCATTTGTCACAGCACGGTCCCCGCCATTCATCTAGTTCCTCTATCTCTTCTCGTTTTTGGAGGAAGGATTTTGAATTCTACGAGGATCTGGGCGAATTAGAAATGTTCCGAACGACGAACGAGGACTATCTGGGCTCCGGTTATGATCGTGGTCACATGGCCGCTGCAGGAAACTACCGATTTGAGAAACCAGCCATGTCACAGACTTTCATCCTAAGTAACATCGCTCCGCAGGTTTGTGATCACTTTTTTCTCCGCATCGGTTACAATTGTTTGTTTGCTTGAATTGTCAATCGTTGCTAAACTGACTGTCCGCATCGTGCACAATATGGCATTTAAAAGATTTAGAACTATGCTTGCGTTTCGTCGAACCTCGTCATCTTCTCTTATATTGTTGTTCCATGAATATTGTAGTGCACAGCAGAAGGAGTCTCTAGGTGAAGACCACTTGTACACATCTACCAGTTGAAGCTGAAAACAACATTCAGGGGTCAGAAAACTGTCCAACGATCTGACCGCTTAGTGAGTAAAATGAATGGTCAAAGTAGTGTGTACACTCTCTAAGCACACACCTAATCTGAGCAACTGTCATTCATATTAGTGATTGCTTACTAAAACAGTGGGAGAATGGTTCCAAAAATTAGGCGATTTCTTTGGGCATTCGTAAAAAATGAGATTAACCTGAGCTTTTTCAGAATGGGCAGACTCTGACAGTCGCTAAGTGAATTATTCCAGTTTGACGAACTTCGTTTGTCTGCAAACGTCCTACTAACTCAGTCATTACTTGCCACATCGTGCTTTGTTTGTAAACGGTAGATCGGGTTAAAAACGACAGTGTGGTGACCAATTTATCGCTCGAGTTCAGAACATGAAAACTTTGACCTCAATGCTTACTCTATTAAAGTATCTTTGGCTTCATGGCTGGGGTTCAAAAAACAACGAACACTCTTGATTGACATTGTTGTCTGTCAGAGATGGCAAAACATCGTTTA
>LOND01007417.1:5731-19135 GCA_014220965.1 Paragonimus kellicotti | reverse complement strand
AACAACGTGTTGTAGTTCGTTTGAACGTCTCTCGCTCTACCGCCATCTGGGAAATAGACATCAACTTTCAAACTGTTGCGGCATGGGAAAATCAAACGAGCTACGTGTGCGAGTCACTGAACAGATTTTGGCAGGAGAAGTCAAGTCCTGTGATCCGAAATTAGCTGAACTGAACGTAATCGACTCGGAGTTTGCTTGATATCCTTCTCTTTCACTGCCCCGTCCACCATCTCCACGTTCATTGCACACGGGCTTTTCTAACACTCCGTCTATCTTTCAAAGTCCGAAATATGAACATACTGAAAAAAGTCAAGTAGGACGAGAACCCCTCATAAATCAAAATTGAAACACTTGTGGAAAACGGATGTGTTTTTCATATTTTTATCTGAAATCATCAAATAAATTTGCATTATTCATCAACTGTACTTATTAATTGCTGTTATCTCCGCTAAAAACTGGGAGCCTCTGACTTGTTTATATCGTTCGTTTATTAAAAATTACTCTCCAAGGGCGCTCTTCGTTTGTCGAAGATGGCGGGTCTCAGCCTTGGCATGAAATGTCTGAAGTGTGCTGTTTTCTTCTTCAACGTCATATGTTTTGTATGTTTCGTGTCTGTTACCGTTATTCCTTAGATTTGTGCATTGGTTCTAATCACAGTTGGAGTGTATGTTCAAGTCAATTTCTCGAGCTACGGTCCTGAGCTACAAAAAGTTTGGCAGGCTGCACCGATTGCCATAATCGTTCTTGGTGCCGTTATATTGCTTGTCAGCTTTCTTGGCTGCTGCGGTGCAATCAAAGAAAATGTCTGCATGCTCTATATGGTAGGTTGTTTTTTGGTTTGACTCACGATACAGTATGGTGTATTCCTCATTATCCTTCTGATCGCCGAATTGATAGCTGCCATAATGGCTGTTGTTTATAAAGACAAGGTTTGCTTGCATTTTCGCTAATTCTACGTGCAGATTGACGACGAAATTGAAAAAATTTTGAGAGATGCACTCAAAGATTACAATAAGGAAGAAATACGGGAGTCGATCGATTTAATCCAGAAGACTGTAACTCACGTTTCTGCCAATATTATCTTTTTAGTTTGAATGTTGTGGGGCGAAGGGCCGGGATGATTACGCAGATAATGTGCCAGAGTCTTGCGGGACCTACGAAGAGGTAGGTTAAATATCAGGCTTTGTTGCCTTCGTACGCGTTTGTGCATGTAAATTTGTTTTGGTACTGTTTTCGGTGTCATCAAGTTTGTGTTCTGGCTGTTACAACACTAAATAATGACCGCATATAGCTATGCCATGGATGGTGAGTCGGTTGTGGTAAAGTATGTTGTCACTCTTACTGAATGGCTGATGTAGTTGATTGAAAAATGGCGCTTGCGGACTTACGAATGACTAAAGCTGTCTGCTACATATTTTGACTGACTGGGTGTAGACCGGTTTCGTGTAAATTCCTCTGAAGTTGTGTTGATTTCTATCTTAATTGGGCGTTATCGCCTACTATCAACTGGCTAGTTGGTCATTTAGTGCTCGTCGTGTGATTGTGTATTTTCGCCTCGTCCTAGTTATCTTGTGAATAAACCCAATTTACCGTCTTTATCTTGATCGCGGAGTTCATAAGGTGCATTGATCGCTGGCCGCAGCTCAGTCGACAGTTTGGTCGCTTGTTAAACTTTGGGGTCCGTTGTTGGACTGCTCCCGTCCACTGTCCTTTACCTACTTCGGAAGCGCAACACGAGTTTCGTCCTCCACAGTACTCGTCCGCACCATATTTGCGGCCGGATTTGTCCGGGTCTGTTGCTCGTGGTATAGGCGTGTCAACTATTTGGGTGACCTCTGGATAGATGTGATAGGTATTCCTGTTCGTCCATGCGTGATTGAGTTGTTCATATGTCCTGTTCCATGCACGTGTAACCACTACAGCTGGATTCTAACGACACGACGGGAGTGCTTCTTGAAGTGTGTCGGTCAAACGAAAAAACCGCAGCCATCCGTTGATGACAACTTATACACCTAAACTTTTTGTTACTCAAATGCCTAGTTGTAAAACAGATATTGAAGAGGTTTCAGTTTGAACGATTCGAGGGTAACGCATCTTTCTGTGTCAAGGTGCAAAATCTCAGGATTTTCTCAGTTGTTAGTAATCCCCTACAAGAATTTAATCGCCTAGTCCGTGGCGGTTGAGTACTTATCTCGTTTGATGTGGTCAATTTGGTTAAGCCATATCCTAATTGGTACGTGTATTTTGAACTAACGCATTACTGGCTGTTTTATTTTTCGATGATCTCTATATAGGGTTGTTCCGAAAAGTTCGCACAGTTTCTGAAGCAGAAGATGGTCATTATAGCCTGTGTTGCCTTTGGAGTTTGCTTCATCCAGATATTGAGCGCGATAATCGCCTTTTGCTTGGGAAACCGTATCCGGAACTACGATAACATATAAACCGAGTCAGTCCATCGTCCCTCCGAAATCTGATTTCTATTTCACTAGCTTCGGTGTGTGACCAACGCCATGCAGTTTTGCACATTTGCAAGAACGTACTTTTAATTTGCCGTTTATTTTGCTCTATTCGCTTTATTGTTACCATTGTCGATTTTATGTTTTGCTATTGCTCTTTACAATGTCTCGCGCATTTTTCTATGTGACCACAGCTAATCAATGTAGACATCAAATCGCTGCTTCATCCGAACGCTTGCTTTTATTCCAAAAGTGAGTATGACATAGTCGAATTCTCGTCAGATTTTGTATTGGGTTCGTGTGGGTTAGTTGTTTCAGATTATCCTTAACTAGGATAGATTCAAGTTCTATACGCAATTAACTTGTTGATCGGTCATGTTTGGAGCACTCACACGTGTCCTAGCGGTAGTCACTGCGTGTTACTCGTGATTCGTATGTCTTGCCCGTTCTGTATATGCCTATGCCTTTTGTTCCACTGAGATGGAGTTGGTTAATTAAACGTACCTGGTAATCTTAGCAAGCCTTACCGCAATCTGGACTGTATGTAGTGAGACTTCAGAATGTTCTCTTAGATTAAATTGCTTTAATTTGGTACCACCGGTTTTCGGTTCCAGTTTTATCCATTCCAATAGGCTTTCTAGTCGATTCTTCTCAATGTGAAGCGCTGGACTTTCGTTGAAGCTAGGATCTGAACTGCAGCTCACATTCTCATGAGACAGTAGTGTTGATCACTACGCCGCGGATATATCACGCCTTGACGTATATGCTTATGAGTCCTACTCAACTTGCTTAATCGCCTCAAAAAGGTTGCGGTCAAATATAGATGGTGTTCAACCAGTCAGTCGGTTGTGAGTTAACCATCTTATCTATAGTGTAAATCATCCGGTTGGATAGCGGCCTAATGACTCCGCTGTTCACGTAACCGGAGTCACATAACTTAGGAAGTCGGTCTGTTCCACGATTGACCATCAACCATGGCTAACTTGAAGCATCTCATGTTGGTGTTGAAATTAGAGCGATTCATAAGTTATATCTCAGTGTCGTTGAATGCAGACATCTGTTGTGGCAACATGCACCAAGGGTTTGAAAAGCATAAAAGACAAAAACTGAAGTAAACGCCGAGAAGGTTTGACGGCCGCTAGTCCATATTCCTCCGGACGGATGCTATAAAACCTGTACAAGTCTTTATCTTGTGTTGTGTGCACTGAACGTTTGGATTGTGACGCGATGACTTGTGATTTCCTATCTGAAACGTTCCAGTTGCTTTTCGTATTGGTGATATGTTGAAGCACATATACTGAGATCAACTTGTTCTTTTGCATCGTTCGTACGTGGCGTCCGCGGGCTTAACCAAAAGGTGTTGTGCTGCAACGGTGACTTGGAGGAAGGCAGTCTTATTTGAAAAAAAAAACAGTCTGGCTGAAACAAGACTAAATGTGGCAGATGTGGGTGGGCTATAAACTGCGGCAAGTTGCGATCCCAGATAGCATTTCCAGCCAACTTTTTGGGTGATAATGAGGACTCATAACCGGGCAGACGACACCTACCCATACCACTCAACGGTACAGTCAAGTAAGATCTCAGCAAAAAGAAGCGGTTATTGCCCGGTGACATGGGGATTCAATATGGGCCCGGGAGTACGAGTCCTGTCGCGCAGTCAGTAGGCATCGAAAAGGAGGTCGCACGGTAGGTTTGCATGGATTGGTTATCTCTGTCCAGTATTTCGTTCGCATGTACATGCTGTTCATTTCATCCTCTTACCTTCAAATATGACGTTCGAGGGGAATTGCTTCGATGGGCTGTGTTCAGAATCTTCGACAGCCCGATGTACATGTCCGTAGTTAGCATCACCGTCCACCGGGAGGTGTCTAGTTTTCACGATGTCCGGTCGATTCTGGAAATTTGAGCAGCCGTTGGTCCTATCCAATGCGCTTGACCCGAATGGATGCTGTTGCAATGCGAACAGGTTCTGTGTTCTCAAGACAATCACTTATGTTCTCTATTATCGGCTTCTGTGCCGGTTTGCTTTTTTGGATCATATTAACTATCATCATCGTCCAACATAAACCACTGGTATTACTGTCTACGATGATGATGAGAGTACACCACCGCCGATAGCAAAGGGAAACGGTCGCGTTTGTGAGAGAATTGTAGGATCCAATTATGTTTCAGGTTTTTAGCTCCTGTAAAATTCATGTCATCCGTATTTGATCGTTTCCAACTGGTCATACTAACTACAGCTAAAGTACCCCTCTGAGATAGACGTTCCGTCGAAGCAGACAAATTCGAAAGGTCCCCACGTTGTCTATCGTAGGTAGAATGTTTCTTTCTATCGTCCTTTGTTGAATTTAATCTGTTCGCCTAAGGTATGCTCGTGGCTTGCTCGTTTCCGGCTGTGCTGAAATACTTAGATGTATACAGTGAAAGTGCCATATCAGTAATGACCTACTCCGTCGGTGTGTCTTCGGGATGGACGGATTGTCCCCCATACAAAGTAACTTGTCTTTTCGTTGTATTGAACTTCCTAAATGCTAATTTTGCTGACTATGTCACGCAGTGTTTACAAGCAATCGTTTGGACTGGAGGCGGCAGCTTGGTGGTCCGTGTCTAGTGTAGTTCTGTGGTCGAGAGCTATGACATCGAAGCCTGTTTCTCGTTGAGTTACTAGTATATGCGTTTAAGGACGTTGTCTGGCGTCGTGGAATAGAAGATGGTACGCGTGTTGCAAGCGACGGTGCTCCGGTTCCATTGTTCCCGCATATGCATATGTGTTTGTTTCCTCCACACAGGGTCAAGTCACAGCCGCGGCGATTGACGTTTGTCAAGGGAATCAATAGAATCAGTCAAGATGGTTTACGCATTCCCGTTGTTTTCAGTCGTTTGTCCATTTTCAGGATGCTGATGCAGCTAGTCTGTGAACCGTTGTGACATTTGGTTGTCTATTCTGTGTGCGTCCTGTTCAAGGTGATAGCCGGAGATGGTTCTGCGATTGCCTTGCATTTGTGGTTATGAGTTCAGGTGTAGAATTTGTACACAAACACGACAAGTGATTTTCTGCTGACTCAAAAGGATTTATGGACAAGCGTCTGCTGATCTTTCAGTAACCGTTATGAAGTGAGACGTCGACTGAATCTGTGTATGCACCTCCCGATCACTTGGCTGCGTGGCCCCGATGGATAAAAACGCCAAGTAGTTGGGTGACGCTTTTCCGGGATTTTGGTCGTAGTGCAGTCAGTACAGGTGATCCGCGAATCCTCTGTCTATCGCTATGGTCCGGCAGACAGACCGAACACGTTAAGGAACTGTATACCTCAACAAACATCCTCCTTAGTAGGGGTATGTTGACCTTGCGGAGCCTGGCCGGCGTTGGTTCGTCACAGTGAGTGGAACGACAGCTTTTTATGAGCAGTTAAAATAGATTCATAACCATTGTTGAAAAATCAAGATTCGTAGTGTGTCCAAGTGTTGTTGTCACTTTGAAAGGAAGCATTTTGTCTAGTTATTTTTGCTTGCAGCTTGTGACCAGCACGCAATCTTCCTGTCATAAAGGATGTCAGTTGTGTGTAGTGGTATATTCGAACTAATAAACCAAGCACTAAACCGATTGGCGCCAACAGCGTTTTGACACGCAAACTAGAGTGTTGCCGGGTCTAACAGCGAACCACGTGACTATTATTTGAATCGAAGGGCTTCTCGCCATGTTGAAAATATGAAATTTGGTAAACTAGTTTGTACTTTCGGGCTTACCCAGTCGATCTGCCGTTCATGAACAAGTGTGGTTTGTTCTGTTTTCCAGCCAACTGAGTTGGTTGATATCCTAACCGCGTGTAATATCTGATCTTGCCTGCGAACGTCGGAATCTCTCCCACGATGGCCGTTGGCGTTACTTCCGACGGTTCACCATGTGGGTTTGCGTTATGTCGCTTCGTGGATTATTCCTGATTGTCAACCTTTTTGAGAAGGGCGGTTCATCGGGCGATAGCGCCACTTCGGCAGACAGACTGGATAACTTGAGCCGTTTCCTGGACTTTACACATTCTGTCTTTAAACAGGTTTGGCGCGAGATTAATGTCCGAGCTGACAACAGCCTCGAACAGTATTGGGAACTGAAGAGTCGATGCTTACCAATAGTTACGTCCCTTTTCTAGACAATATCTATGGTCAACCGCAGAAACTAATCTGACGTCTGCGATACTCTGCGTTGGGTCATCAAACTCAGGGAAGGTGTGAATCGTGAAGAATAGGCGAGATTCCGATGGGTTCATTGATCACATTTGCATGAGAATCCTCAAAGACAGCCAATGGTTGCGGTAATTTTTGCGCCTGGGGGCTTAATGTGATACTCCATAATGTTCTCTGGAGGTGACTTTGCGGAGAGGCTTCAGATGCGTGAAATGTTTATGAGCGTTGTGTGCTCATTCGCCAGGCAACTCACTCGGGTGTTTGTCGTTCCGAGTGGTGTTCGATTCCTCCTGTTCTGTCCAACATGATCGATTTTTCAGTTGTGCTTAAAGAGTCTGAGCTTGGTGTAGTTTCTTCTCGACGTTAAGCGGACCAACTTGGTGCCTTAAAGTGCCATTGTTCCATCTGCAGACGGCGTGGGCAGTGTCGAATATGGTGAATTTCTGAGATGGTCTGTAGTAATGCACTTCGGATCTTCAGGGTCCAACTTCAAGACAATTATTTCCAACTCCACTCTTGTTTGAAGCTGTATCGTTCCACTTACTTGGTTATCGATCTGTTCAGCTAGTTATATTGCTAACATGATATAGGGGAGAATACTGAAGGTTCATATAGCCTTTGTCAACCGGCGCCAATTTTGGTATCACTAAGTCGTCTGGTTATCGTTGAAAGTGTATTTTTTTTGTCCGTGATCTACCTGGCTTTGTTTCAAAAACGTAGCCCGTTCATAAAGGAGGGAGGGGATCGACTTGAGATGTTTGATTTTCATTACCATCCCCAGGCGGTTTGGTGGCGTGAACAAAGCGGCTGTACGTGATCGTGTTTTTTTCAAAATCTTCAGATACGCAATCGAGTAGTCAAATAATTAAACTGCACTGTATCCGTCTGTCACTCGATTCATTTGCCTGGGCGGTATCCCTTCATCAGTTGTCAAGGTGTTTGCGAAACTAGCGAGGGCGCCTGATTTATTTGTATCCTCTCGTCGATGCGTGTGCGGAGTCATCTTGTTCCGCAGGACGTTTACCGGGCTCATTCGGGCGAAAGCTACATTTCCCTTAGTTACAAACCGTCATTATCTCTACCAGTAAGCTGATTTTGTAGACAACGCTACAGTTGATCATTACGCGTCTGGTCAAATCTCCGATTTCGAGACTTACAACAGGTGATAACATTGCACACTATACTGCCATTTTCAAGACAGTGTTCACTCGTTTGTTCAGCCTGATTCAGTGTTCTAATTACCATTCAATCAGTCGTATCCGTGGAAGGCGCTTATGCTGGTATTTCAACCGTTTACCATTCATCAAGTGTCAGTCTCCTAGGCAAGTGAAATATTGGACCGACTGCGCGTATGCAAAAGCGCATTGAAATCCAAAAATGTAAGCTAAACATGCTTGGTCCACGAAAGCCACGTCCGTTTTTTTGCTCAATAGGTTAGGCAGCCGCCTATCTCCTGCTATTCCGGTTCACTTCTAACGAGGTGTTAAGTACTGTGTTCAAGATCACACTGTACAGGTACCTTTGGGTATCCTATTTGAACAAGCGTTAGGTTGGTTGGTACGCGTTACTTGATTGAGTATATCGTTCAATGAACGAACACTGAAGTGTGCTGACGCACTTTCTCATACTTTTGAGTGTCATCAGTGCGGAAGGAAATATGTTGCAATATGTTAACATTTCGTTTACTCTCATCAGTCGCAAACGTAAAACATGCGAGTTATATATGACAGACAAATAGAGATAGACAGGGTATGGACACGCATACAGTCACACCACGTGTTACGTCATCACCACCACGGCAACCCTATGGGTTGCTTCAACCACTTTTGTGCACATAGCGCCGGCTGGTGAGTTCTGATCAACATAACTTCGCTAAAGACCAGTAGCTTCGTTTTTTGACTACATAACAATATTTTGAATGAGTTGTTGGTCAGACTGGTGACCTGTTATTGTGAGTGGCTTAGCAATCGGTGGTGAGGGGTTTCGAGCAACTAGTTCACTGGTTTGAGATTGTTGTGCCACGAGTTGTTTTAACCATTTCGGGACATGTTCTATCTAAGAGTTATCGATTTGTTATGTCTTTGTAAACCTCATTGCAATTGCAAGTGAGAGACAGAATAGTTAGACGAAAGGCGTTCGCGATTATTTAGAGCCGGTCATTTGGTGATTTGAACTTAACGTCATTGGGCAGCCGAATACATACGGGATAGGAAGGATCTCAATTTGTCAGAAATAGCAACTTCCTTTTCTTGAGCTGGCTCATTACACTTGTTCTTCTTACTGTGAATGTTTATAAATTTCTCAGAATATCCGGGTATAACTTGCACGTTTTACGTTTGCAACTGATGGGAGTAAACAATGTTAACGCATCGCAACATATCTTCTTTTCCACCAAGGACGTTTTTAAAGGGGACATAGTGTTTCTAGCTTTTCAGTCTGTCCAACGTGTAGAACATGTCGCCCAACCATCCGGACGTCGTCCACATGTTCTGACGCTAGGCACTGGTCGACTTTTACCATTGTTATTTTTTAGCATCACTTAGCAACAAGACGTCTCATCTGCCAAGTGTTCTATTTTGGGGACTCGGATTTATTTGTATCTTCTCTCTCTCTCTCAACGAAGCTGTAACGCCCAGTTTTATTTAGATAAGTTTGTGTAGCGCTCCGCTGAACCGACGTTACCAGCTATTGCATTGGCGAAACAAGTTAATTAATTTCAGAGCGAGCTTCTACGCTGTCGGCATCGGATGGCTGGTTTGTGGGCTTGTTGATATTCGCAAAATAATAAACCGGACCGTGTATCATTCTGATACGGCGACGGTTCAATAGCGATCGGTAAAGGATAAGTTCGTTTCATGAAATTTGGACTTGTTTTAATTTGTAACGTTCAAGCCTTAGAGTTGGCTGGCTTGTAGGTGATCAGTCACTCATAATGCGGGGCTGTTTCTTTAAACTTTCTCTTAGACATAGTAAATCATAAGGGTTGAAGTTAGAAAAAAATATTGAATAAATTTTGACTTGTCCTGCACGCTGATCACTATCGTCTACATTTCCAGCTTAGAGTTGTACACGTAGGTACAGTGGTTCGAGTTATCGTTGGTTCTGATAATAATCCACAGAATTACAGAGTATCAAATAAGTGGGGCGAAATAAAAGAAGGTGAAGAAAACAGACAAACGAAAACGGACGAGTTTCGCGAAAAAGAAAGGCCAACTAGTTCGCCGATACAGGCCGACCATTCACTGCGAGTGAGTCATGCTGGGGAGTGTTCCCAACCGGCTCTGTGGATGGTCACGAACTCCCCTACCAGTTAGATGGCACTTACCAGCCGTGCTTAGCGGAACGGTTGAGGCTTTTGTAGCCCGTCGTAATTGCTTGGCGGTCGTACGGTTTCTCCCAACCATCAGCAGTCACGCTGAATAACGCACGATACGGCAGACCCTCAGTCCACATACGGAATACGTGACCCAACCAACGTAGACTGCATTTTCACTATCGATTGCTGGTCGCGAACTTGCACATTTCCCGAACCCTCTGACGGATTGTCGCGTTACTCACTAAGTAAGCCTATTTGATGTAGATCAACTGACGAAAACAACGCTGATCGTACACCGAGAGTCCATATGCATCTTCCATACGAATAGACCAGGTTTGTGATACACAGAGCGAAACCATGAGCTCATGCGCATTGTAAATCCTGCCTTCAGTCGACGCTACAGATGGCAGATATTTGCGAATGCAGTGTTTTTAATATGTACATTATGCGGAACACAAGGTTACGGGCAGGTTGTAACACTCTACGTTTCAACCACCTCGGGTGGCCTTCCTCAGGAGTGTTGTAATCGAAATCACATTAACAAAGGAACAGAGGTCACGTAGATTTCTACGTGACTAGGTCGACTTGCGTTGCATCTGGATGGGTTGGTGTAAAGGTTGAAAGTTTCAGTACAGCATCGTTCCCTATGCGTTCGTTTGTGTTTTCACTGAAGGTGTTTGGACATTCGTTGGTGCCTAACATTTCTTTACGGTGAGATATCTGTTGTTTTGGTGAGTTCGCGGATGCAAATCTTATTGGCCCTGTTGGTGAATGGTCGGTTGGCTATTATCTTCATATCGACTGGATGTGGCGAGTTACAGTATGATGTGGGTTAGTAAATAACAAGAAGCAGACGCGTCCTTTCCACATCATTCTCACTCCCACCTAAGTGGCAAAATGTTCGACCAACCAATTCAGATGCAACGCAGATTGACCTAACCACGACAAATCTCACGTGACCTCTGTTCCTTTGTTAATGTGATTTCGATTACAACACTCCTGAGGAAGGCCACCCGAGGTGGTTGAAACGTTGAGTATTATGGTTTGCTCGTATTGTTGTGCTCTTCTCCGGAACATTTATTAGAAACAGTTCGTCAGCAACATTACAGGCCGACGAGATGGCACAACCCAGGCAATTGAGGTTGCCGACAGTCTCCGCTGACCTGCCAGCAATATCGAAAACAAGGTCAGTGCTAACCAAACTTTGTGACGGTACTACAGTTTGGACGGGGAAAATCCATACCGTACAGACCAGCCATATTTAATCGATTCATCACGGCTTTTATGTTCTGCGCAGAAGAGCCAAATACCAGAAACCTGGCGTGTTGCAGCTGTTAGAGATGTGGGACTAAATATGTCAGGTATGACCGTGTCTTGCCACTATCGCAAATCTGCGTATTCTCATGGACAGCTAGGTCAAGTTGTCTATGCTGTATGATTCAGTTCTAAGTTCCCTTGAATCCACGTGGCGTATCGTACATTTTAACCGTTCGTCAAATTGCAGAATCAAGGTGATCTGTCGATCTCCCAAAAACCGCGTTAGTCAATAATCACTTGCCTACTGGCTTTGCAGAATTCTTATATCATACTTGAGAATAACTCGAATTGCCAAGAGCATGCTTTCAACGTTAGTGTGGTTCATGATCAGCCCACCTTGTTTTCTCCCGAGTTCTAATAAACTGTTTAATCGAAATTTCTGGGGGATTCACACGATGCGGGGCCTGGAGGAAACCCTCTATTTTGGGTTACATTCCAACAAGTGAAAAACGTTATTATTCACTTGCAGTTCATTGCCCTTCCCAGCCACAGTGTTCACGGACTCGTCCTATTTGAACTAACGGGAAGGTACGAATATTCTCCCGTTCGACCATCTGTAAACTGCTGACTGAATGTCCTTGACCCGCCAGCTTAGCCACGTTCGTTGAGCTGCCGCCACAGCTTGTCACTTGATAATTTAGGTTCCATCGCTGACATTACTCTTCGAAGTTTCAATGCATATGTTACATTTAGACATCGAGGACGGTCCAGGTGAATAAATCCACTTTAACGCTGCATAGGATGTTCACTAACAGTACAAAGATGGGCTCAGAATATCTACCGAATGAAAAGGACCGCTCGGGTTGTTACCAAACAGTAATATATGTGCAGAACTTCAGTGTTAGCCAGTGTAGTGGGATTGGGAAAATTTCCTGTATCGTCGTTGCTTCAAGCACCAAAAGTCATTCTGGTATATCCCGCATGTGACAGGGCTTGAAGGACCATTTCGACTAAGGGCGCCTTCAATTTTCTCTAAAAGCCGTACTACTAGCTACAAGTATCCAGCACCTGTATTCAGTATCGGCAGTGTAGGTATTTCTGAAACATTTGCGTCTACGCTACACCTTGTCCGTCAAAAGCTGTACGACGATAATTGCCCGAGGTTTGATCTCATTATCACTGCCCTAAAATGAAGTTTGATAGGTGAGCTGGTTAATCAGTCTGTCATATACAAGCTTCACAAGTCATTGAAGGCAAACATACTGACACCTGTTTGAGACAGTTGGTTCACTTTATGTATCTGAAACTAGTAATTGAAGGATGAACACTGATAGATGCTAGCACTTCGTATTGACTCTTCGGTACCAAATAACTATATATATATATATATATATATATAATATAAAGTGAGTGGAAACTATCAATCTATATATAGTATATAGGTATATAACTATTGGGTTGGGGGAGTGAAGAAATAAATCAGGAAATGGAGTGAGAGACAAGAGCGCAAAACTATTAAGTCCATGGGAGTTTAAGGCCCACTTATAATTGCTTTTATAAACATAGCACCATCAAGATAAATGTGCTGTCAGAACTCATGATCTTAAAGCCGCAAAGGACCTGAGGACTACGAACGATATCCCGCTAAAACCAGATAAGTCGTCTGGTGCCTCACTTATGGGTAGATAAGAGTGCACCTCTAAAATGTTGCTCGTACTGAACGCTGAAATCAAATTCCAGCGTATCGACGAAGTGGGAAGGTTGACTGGTACGGACTACCGAATAACTTAACACCTTGTTTTGTTGCTCTTACGTCGAATAGTTGGTAAAGTTAATTTTGTATCCATCAAATCCGACGATTCATCAACACTGTAACTGTATGGCTTACTTATAACAAAAACTGGGATTGCCACTCAGACTGAGTTTATCTATGATGGTTATGCCCCCACCATTTGTTGAATAGCCAAATTCTCCTTGTTATTCTCGTAGGGAACTTCATTTTTACTGAGCAGGCACCGGTTTACTATTAGGTACACAAAAACCTTTCGGGCATTATCTTATTCGTATAATCTGTGTTAACCGGAACGGTTCTGAGTGCATCACCGTCATGTCACTAAAGACTTCATAGCGTACCGGATCTTTTGTATACCTCATCGCTCTTTGTCCTTCTCCTTATCTCAAGCAACCACATCT
>LOND01007415.1:0-14292 GCA_014220965.1 Paragonimus kellicotti | reverse complement strand
GACGACTATTCCATCTGACTTGAAACCGAAATATCTAGCGCTTTTTGAGCCCATTGTACCACACTCCGCCGATTTCTGAAGTGCTTGAGGTATTAGTGTTCGACGGCTGTTGGGTTTGTAAGGTTAACAGTATTAGTGTAGCGAGAAGGCGTCCAATAAAGCACAATCTTTATTGTCCAACACGCTAGTTACCACGCTACGCATGCGCTCGCGTTTATGAGTCATCATTCCAGTCCACAACACGCCCAGGTTTCCGCTCACACGTCGTGTGCACTTCTGCCCGGTTTACGTGTGATCGGCGCCTTCTACCGGGGGTTTTCCGCCTGCCACTCCTCGCCCGTTAGTCCGATCTTGTTGAGCGATAGCTCGTCCGGTCGCTCGTGTTGTCCGCAATCTATCCACTGTGGGCTTTGACCGTATTCTACGACCGTGTCGAGATATTCCTCCGAGTGTTGGAATAATCGCGCCCCGATCTGGTCGTCCATCCTATTTTGCCTGCCATGCCTCGCCCGTTGGTCCGATCCAGTCGAGCGATGACTCATCCGGTCGCCCATGCTGTCCCCGATCCGCTCGCTGTGGGCTTTTGGACGTACCTCCCCGCGTTGAGGTATTCCGCCAAGTGTTGGAATACTCTCACCTCCGGCTTGATAATCCACCACATAGGTCTTCATTTCGAACTGGCTTGGCACGCGAGACAGACGACCCACCAATTGTTTGAATCAACCCCAAGTGACATCAGATTGTTCAGCCGCTCCTGCCACATATGCATATATATTTGCAAAATAAGTGACAGAACATTCTGGTCCTGTCATTTGGGATTCCTTCAAACGACTAGTAGGTCGATTGCTCGATGTCCTTTTCCTACTACCCGATTCTGGCGTTTCTACCACCACACCTGCCCTGTTGATCAACTAATGCCGGATGAGACTATTTTTCTCAGTCCTCGAATGTTTATTGCCATTTGGACCGCAGCCGAAAGTCAGCTAACGTAAGCACGAAGCAATTGCACATGCTCCATGTCCGAGCTAGCTCCTGTTCTTTCAAGATCAGCAGTCTTTGGAAATCTTTGTCAATTGCTTACAGTTATTTCGTCTATCTCAGACGAGTCGTGGTTCAGTGAGTATGTCCCAGGCAAAATACTGACGCACACAAAATATTAAGTCTATGTTGGCTTAGAATAGCTGATGCTACAGCGCAGAATTGTTGTGATCACCAACTAACATCCCAACGACGTGATTCTACTCCGACCTTACGACCTGCACAGGCCTCGTTGTCATCGAGCCAGCCCACGTGACTGATCCTATCTGCTGACACTGTGCTGTTGTAAGGCTGTATCAATCTCAGAGTAGTAACTACTATCCTTTAGTGGCGTCCGTGCAGCGTTACCAGATGAACAATGGGCTCAAAAAGCGCTAGATATTTCGGTTTCAAGTCAGATGGAATAGTCGTCATGAAAATTCATATAACGAATTAGAGAGCAACATATACAAGTAGCGCAGGCAAAGCCTGCTCACTGAATTACAAGCCGGGTTAAGTGAAACGGGATGACTTATTGTGCGGTAAAACTGGCAGACTCTTCTGGCGTATCTGCACCACCAGTTGAGGGTGCCCACCAGTGAAAGAAAAGAGCGGTGCAGCAGACGGCATACTTATGTGCACGAAGTTTAGAAGGTCATGTCACTGAGCGGAGCATTTCGGAGGGCAGTTTAACTGGCCCCTTGCTTCTATCGTGCTATCGTCACACGTTGGTAGAAATCGCATCTTGGTCAGCAGGTCATGAACCATCCAACCGACTTGGGGTCGGCCATCTCATTTGGGTTCCTAGGATCAATAAGACCACTAGTTCGTATGACATTGTGTCAGCACAATTTAGACAAGGTGATATGACAGTAGCTTAGACTCTTATACAGTAGTTTCAAATAACGTGAACGACTGAGAAAGAACCAAAAAACAAACCAAAGGGAATTCGTGAAAACTATCGAGGAGCAAGTCTACCCCGTCACAAGTAGGATTCTGTCGCCTATCACATTTAATTGATTCACCACAACCGGAGATAGGCACTAAGGATAGGCAGTTTCGTCCAGGAAAGCGATGTACTGATAGAAACTTAACTCTTCGCCGAACTCTGAATCAACGCCATAGGAGTCACCGGCACGTAATTAGAAATCTTCTTGACTGAAAGGGGGAGTCCGACTTATGCTTTCAGTTGTTTAAACGACAGAATGTACCGAATAAGTTGTGTGAACATATGATCGATTCTTCGTCTGCGTGCTTTGATCAAATTTAGTCTATGGGGAAATGCACAACAGAATCAGCAACCTGAGCGGTGTGCTGTAGTTTTTTTCACCATTGCACAATCATGTCAGATGAAATAAGTGTAGGATGTCGACAGCACCACTGGACTGTCGCTGTAGACCTGGCGTTGCTACATAAGAAATTTTAGGCAGCACAGACAAAATCAGAAAATATCACATTTTACCGGAGCGTTTAGGAAACGAAGTACAACGTCGAAGCGTAGAGTAATATTACATTACTGAGGTAACTTAAAGTTAATCTTGAATGGCGAAGTTCTCTGGATGGTCGAAAGGTTTTGCATGTCTAGGGGGTTGCACGACCATCGCCAGAGATACAGAAAATAAGACGTAGGGTCGCATTCCAAAGGTTGGAGCAGACTTTCCCAGATTATATAACACTCAATGACAAAAAAGCGTCCCCTGAACTTTGTTGGCGCGTGCATAAGTAACTCGTGAGTGCCGTCATACTCTATAGCTTCGAAGGGTAGCGACTTAAGTTGCAAGCATAACAAGGGGTGTTAAAAATAAACAGAACGATGAAATCAGAAGTTCAAATTAGCTTAGCTGACCACTTTTTGAAAACCCACATTTATATAGCCCGGTGTAGAGCACGAGGTGGTTGAAGGACAACTCGAAGTGGAAATCAAAACCGTACCAGTACACTAACAACTATCGAATGCGTACGTCTCGCGATCTGAAGATGGAATGGCCCACAATATGTGGCAGGAAACGCCTGAAAACAATACGACAAATCACACTGGGCCGTTGTAATTGCTCGACTGGGTCGGAGGCAAGGCAAGGACAACCAGTTAGGCGAGACAGTGAAATTCGCCATCTTGTGGATGTCACTTTGCTTCCACTCATAACACAAATGCATTTCAGCAGGAGGTAAGTATCTGGACCTTGATACCTTGGTTTAGACATTAGTTTTATTAACTGAGTTGAATCTCTCTGGCTTCCTTTGTCAACAAGCTGGAGCTGTTTACCATGAATGCAGGAGAATTGAGCAATCGCAAAAGACATTGATGATTTGAGAAAGATAACTATAAACATCGGGAATTTAATTAAAGCAGTAGACAGACAAATTGGGTGAAAACAGAACATGGAGAGAAAGTCTTAGATGGTAGAATCCATGAACAAAAAGATCACAACGTATGTGAAGTCTTACTATAAAACCGCAGCAAGAGTATACTTCAAAAAAATACTCACCCGAGCGAAAGTTGTGTTTCCGACTGTTCGCCACCACAGATTGATATAACACGGGCAAACGAAACGCGCCTGGTCGACGGACGGTCTACAACAGAATCCTAACGTGACCGATGAAAACCAAGAAAACGACACTTACATCTGTAATCGGCTCCGCAGACAATTTAAGAGACTGGAAACGGTCACTCGGGAAAAGTTATGAAACCAACTTACGGATCTCCGAGGTTTCCATTCCATTCTGAAGGAGGCACACTGTGACGAATGGACGGAACGTTGTTATATCCTGTAACTTCAGAAAGCAAAGCAGTTAGGCGTACTTAGAAATCAATTACGCGACCAACTGAGTAATTATTACAAGTACATACAAACCGAGACAGGACGAGCAAAAATGGATCAGTTTCGAGCAAACGTCTACGCAAGAAACAACGTTCCATTCCAAGAATCTGAATAACATGGACGGAATTGATTGCACTCGCGTAAAATCGACAGAGTAGGCGTTATGGTATTCCGCATGCTCACGTAACCCAGCGTTTCCAGCTCAACCATCCCATCCTGCATTCATCCGTTTTCGCACCTTCTCAGTATCTGCAGGCGATAACTGTTTCCTAAATAGTAACCCGTAATGCATTCAAAGCCAGCACTCAGACATCTCGGTCGGCAACCTGTTACGGTGATTGCTTCATCTAACCGAGAGATTAATGTGTTTCGTCCCTGTATGCAGCAGATAGGGCGACCCGGTTTATACTGCGAGACGGCCGATGCAGTATGGAATTACTGGTGTTGTGATTATTCATGGTTGTGTGTGGGCTGAGATACTGCCAGGACGCCCAGACCTAGACAGGAGAACGATTAGGGTTCTCAACCAAAGCCTTTGGCTCAAAAGCCTGTACCGCAAGGCAGCGGTTGGGTGGCAATGTACCAGAACTGGTACTTTTTCCGGAAAAAAGATGCCAACCTTCTTCCAACCCCCAACCTGGAGGACCAGGAGACTGGTTTGTCAGACCTCTACCCATTGGCCTGCCTGGTATGAGTGACTCTATCGGTGTGGTGGCCACACCGTCCAGTTTAGCCCAATAGGTCATCGAGATGCGCAAGCCGTCACACCACGTCAAGGTCCAGTCTCGTTGTCAAACGCTATTCGACCACTCTAGCATCGCTATCCACTCGAACTCATCTCCAAATGACTGTTAATCCAAGTGCTTCTCATTCAGAGCGAGTCGGGACGCTGAATACGAGTCTTGCGATCAAATCAGAGTGGAGAATAAACCGAGTCGCAAAACAGAACAGTACTCCCATAAATAGACCCCAGTAAACAGTCAAGTGTGCGCTATGGGAATTAATAAATCGCTCGAACACTGCCAAAGTAAAACAGAAGAGAGTGCATTCATTGCATCGGCGAACGCTCCAACAGACACCAGTTCGGATGTCGTCAAGAATGAGGCCTATGACGCCCGCAAAGACCTTCAGACGGAGCACTCAGAAATCATCATGCTAGCAGGTGAGCCGAATGCTCAACTTGATCGTCTTTCCTCAGAAGTGACACGGTTGAATGGTACGTTTGGTGTCCGGGTACAACGTGGTGATAACGACAATAGATTATCACAAATATGCGCATTTCATGGTCCCAATATTCTGAGTACCTCATTTCAATACGAGCACTGTCACATGGAGACCGTCATGTGCATTTCAACTGTGGACACAAAATCAAACATAACAATCAGTCACAGCTGGCGCCACCCCGCAAAATACCACCAAGCATTTTGTAGTAACTATCGAACTCAGATCACACTGCTGCCCACATACCTCGAATAACTTCCAGAGCGCACTGCACTGGAACCTACGCAGATATAATAGACCAAGGGTGCTCATTGTTACGCAGCTTATTTACCCTACATGAATCTTCGAAAATCAATGCGGAAAACGGACTAGTAACGGGAGCACAATCCAACTGAGTTTCCAGACTACTGTTCAAAGTAGTACCGACACTCACTTGATCGGATGTCGAAAGATGCAAGGTCACCGAAGAAGCACAGACGAGTCTTATGTCAGATGAAGAATCGAAATCCTCTCCAGAAACGATCTTGAACATTTTCCCCGTAGGCGATATGTATCGATGAAGAGCGTTTCTAAAATATTTGCTATACCCATCTTTTATCGCCAGAGTTTCTTGTGTTATCATGTCTTTAACTAACTGTATTACGGTTGATTGGACCACTGTAACGATGTAGGTCAACAAATAGCAATATGCGATTTTTTTAAACCTGATGATATAAAAAGGAGCTGAATCGAATTGAGAAAATCAAAACGGTTGTCAAGGAATGCCTAGTCTTTAGAATTTGAAACGCTTCTCTTGAACCCAATATTCCTTATAACGATTTTTCATTAAATCACATTCGCTGAGGTTGTCCCATATTCAACGATTAAGTGAGTTGGTAACGGAAATAGGAAGTAGGATTTTGGTGTGGCCTATCTGCTTGTGGCGATTCGCAGGGCAAGAGACGATAAGAAAGCTATTCGGAAACCTCAAGGAGTGATTAAGTGATACTCAGCTATCATTCGCAGTTGAAGCTGGGATGCTCCTAGTAACCCCGATTTGCTCATACCATCACTATCTTGTCCAGAAATCGATGGCTAGGAACTTGCTGACGAGGGTGCACTTGACTCACTGAAATCTCTGGGATGGAATGAGGATGGTATAGTCTCCAAACCAGGCAGAGGTGCATGACTTATCAACCGATATAGAGTGGTTTTCAATAAAAATGAACGCGATATTTGGAAAGAGAGAAAGCGAATTCGTAGGGGAAAAATAAATGGAACAGAACAGCGGCTATTTGAAAGACTAACGAAGCCGATTAAATGCATGAAGCAAAAAGACTAGATTGACTCCATATAATTCAGAAGGATTGCACAAGAAGACATTTTACCTCCTGCTTATCAAAGATTAATGAAAACGTTACACTACTAAGGCCGATTTCAGGCATGCTCAATTCTCCGTATAAAGTAGCGGCAAAATGGTTTGTCACGCTGTTAGAGCCGGTCAAGTAAAAACTGTGGATTCACAACGTGAAAGATTCTGTCGAATTTGTTGGAAGATTTAAGTGGCTAAACGTAACAAACAGGTGTCTATTCTTGCTCGATGTCACATCCCACTTCACAAATATCCCCCTCATTGAAACGATTGAGTTTCTTGGATAGCATACTGAAGGCGGTGATATCGATGTAAGATTACCAGCAGAACTAATACAGTTACTATATCTCTACACACGCAACGTTCCGTTCCAGTTCTCCGGCAAGTTGTATCGTCAAGAGAACTGGATGACAGTGAGGTCAGCACTGGACCCATTGTTGACTAATATCTTTGTAGCGAAGCTAAAGTGTAGTTTATCACCTAGCTAGATAAAATCAGTTGTCTGTTGTAAACGTTATGTTAACGATGTTACCTGTGTGGCAGATGAATCTGAAAGCCTCAGTGAGATACTGTTGCGCTTCAGCTCTGTTCAGAAAAATAATTAATCAACCACACAACCCAAATCGCACTCATGTACAGCGTTTCTAAACAAGTCCATCTCCTGTGGCGGGTATGACACGATAAAAAACGGTGTATCGTAAGGCAGCCTGGGTTGACCAGTATACAAACTTTAATAGTCTTTTAGCACTGAGAGGAAAAAGAAAGTTAATCCGATGCCCGAAAAACAGTGCTTCAAAATTACACTCGAGCAGCACCAATGAAGAGAAGAGACCGTTTATATTTGATACACTGATTGAGAGTGGGCACCCAGAACAACTTATTGATAAGAACAGGTTGATATTCACTAAGGTGAACAAACAAAAACTGCAGAACAAACTCTGTTCACACTTCCTTGTCCTTCGAAAGTGATAGCGTCGCTGAAGGTGTAACACAGAAGCTCATTGCAGTAATCAGTGAAACATAATTCGCGTAAACATTTTCAGCACGTTCATGAAAATAAGACTTTTTAACCACCGAAATCGTTTTCGGTGATTCACCATCAGGCTGAATAATTCACATCAATATCACATATTTCACAGGGGAATCGTGAAGAGAGTAAACGAGCGGTTTATGATTTCAGTCCATTCCAAGTCACACTACAATCAAGCATCCAATTGAACAATGGGTCCTGGCGGGCTAACGGTGTATGTTGGGTTGACCAAGGCAGATGTAAAACCTGAACAAAGCGTTTCTGGGCGCATACGAAGGTGTTATACAGATTGAACATAATTCGCAGGTCAGCTGTGAGTTTGATTCAATTCTACACCCATACCTCTCTCTCAGATGGAAGATAAATCGCCTGTTCTTTGGTCCATCTTGTGTATCTACCCTTCTGTTTGTTTCTGTGGAATAAAACTATACAGACCACGAAACACCGCGATTAACCGAAAGCATTCGTGATCGCCAACCTATTTATCCAACGGGTCGATCGGTAGAGCTCTGTTTCTGAAGTCGTTGTGAACTTTGTCAAGTCAAATCACCTGACAAATCCGACCGGTTCGTTTAGACTAATCTAGCGAATATTTGGAATACAATTGACGAATGTTAAAGGCGATGTACTGAAAATCTTGAAGGTAATTGCAATTTACCCACCTCAGTGCGCTCCAAACATGCTGGTCAAAACGGTGAGCTAGTCATGCCGTGCAGACAAAATTGACTAAACTGATTCCACAGTTGTGACGCTTCTCACGTGAACCTCCAAAACTCAGTGTCATGTCATAAGATCACATGATTGAAGCAGAACAGCCACTGATGACCGACGATTCTCGACTGTTATTTATTATCTCCATCGAACCGCTGTAAATGTGTTGTGTCTAGATTGGTTAATCAACACTGGAAACTGGAATGTCTGCAACGCGTTACTTCTCGTGACTTAATTCGTCATGTTCAAGCTCGTCGTAGTATTTCGAACGTACTTTTCACTCATTGGTGGTCGCACAAAAATAGTTTAATCACCCAACATGAACAATAAGCTTTGCGAACGCTAGGACCTCGATATAACTAAACAATTGAAGTATACCAATGAATTCGTGAACATCTGCGTGAAGAATGATGTACTGGCTGTTGAGTGAATTCGGTGAGTGACAACCAAGCGGACAGCGAGCATCATGAATATCGCCTACGAGACAACCTGAAATTCTCCCTCTATATCTACCTGAATTTAAACGAATTGTGAGTGATTTAACATTTGCACATTTATTATTTGGCACACATCAGGTTAGGCAGCCTCTCCTCGTTTTGGCTGACAGCGTTGTCGGTGTAATGCCAAAAATATTTACCTGCTTCGTTCACGGAACTACCTCAAGCAACCAACCGTTCCTTACAGGGTTATCAGCCGCGGTGATGAACTCTGGCCTGCGTTCGTTAGTATCCCCTCTATGGATCGTTTCAATAGGTTACTTGCATTCAATCTGCTCAAAACCCTGCTCGATTCGCAAATACACTGTGTTCTTGGTACTTGCTGCAATCCCCAAGAGCGGCGCTACATCCTGTTCTCAATTCAATGGGGGCCGATAAACGGAGAATGAGAAGAGCCGGTTTGATACGAGAGATTCGAACCTTATGACTGAAACCCGTGTGTGAAGAACTGGAACTGCTAAATTTATTCAGGAACGTTGAAACATGACCGAAACCAACTTTGACCAATTCGAAGTCTCGCACTGCAAGAGCATGGGAAAAAAAGTGGTCATCCATTCCAACTAATGAAGACTAGTACACTCCGAGTATGATTATAAGATGCCAAAGCGCAAAACCCACACTCGATGCGCTTTATATAGCTGGCCATGGATAACTGCCAAAAGAAGCTTTAATTACACGGTCCACAGCAGGGTTCTAATCTTGTTTACTCAGAACTCAGGTGTTGCTCGGGGCGGTTGTAAGAGTTACCGCTTCACGTGCCGTTTATTTTACGGGGAATTCTAAAAGACTTATGATAACAATAAATGTATAAATGATTTTCGAAAATGTGTTCCACAAATTCCAAGAAGGTACATCGTCAAGGGACGTTTCTTGACAATTCTTCAGTTCAGTGGTTTAGTACTGAACCACACCTGAATATAACGGAACGTAATGTAAGCTACGTAAGTTGAACAATGTAATCGACTTATTAGACTGTTGCGGACGAGATTCAGTTGGAGCCCATGGATTAAGAAAGGACATCACGAGTTCAGCAAAGTTTACCACGCCGGCACACTATGATAACGAGATTGCAGCCAAGATACAAGTTAGTCGGGCTAGTCAGTTTCAAAAAGCACTAGATGGAATCTAGCATTGCAGAAAATAAAGAAACAATGAGCTGGATACCACCTGTTGGAGTGCGAGCACAAACAGATGTATCGCCACCTCTGCAAGGAGATCCAACAATACGAAGATGAACCTGCATCAAGCGTAACCATGAAGACCCTATTCAAACTGGGCCGACGTCCGGAAAGCCCTGAAGCTCGCTCTCAACCGCTTAAGGTAGTGTGATTCATCTGCAAAAATTGGCAACAATGGTACTTCATCGCATGCACCCACTGCACGGATAAAATGCTCGTGTCTTATGCTCTCTTTAAGATGGACAGCTCTAGAAGAATGAGAACGTACAGCTAATGATGAATAGGCCCTATACACTCAGGATTTTTGAATAGTTCGGCGGGGACTGAGACTGGATTCGGCTCCGCTAATCTTAACCTGGAAGAATTAGCTTCGATGCGATTCAAATTGTGTTGATCCTGATGACGTGACCGTAGACGGATTGTTCGGAATGATAATGCATTCCAACGTTCGAAGGGTAGTGAACAGCCGGGAAGGATTAGCACGTTGGGTTGGTTAATATCGGCCGACACTGGTGGCACTCACCGGATCCTAATTCAAGTGCTCTGTCTCAGATGCTGAATTGGTTATTCCCGGATATCATTTCTTTTGTTCTGGTATGTTTTGCATTCGGAGTGGAATTTGGAGGATGTTTCAGTCACATTCACTGTGGCGAATGCTGATCCGGACGGCTGATACAAAATTCTGCGGTGAAGAATAGAACTGACCGTCGGGAGTTGTCAGATGGTGGGTGTTATCTACAGGACGTCTGAATCTCCAACGGTCTCGATGCTGAGGGAGCTACAGCGTTATGCCGCTGATGGCCACTGTCTCGTCACAGGCGACTTCAACGCGCAACAGATTGACTGGGAGCCTTCAGCATTATGTGCAGTGTACGGACCGTTACACACAAAAATGTAGGATGTTTTATTGGATTTGTGTTTACATCAGTGTATCTGCATGAGTACAAGGTGTTTCGGTGACCGAACGTCTGTATTGGGGTCGAACGTCTATCGCCTGGAGCATTTTCCAACACTGGGGATAATAACCAGGAAGCTTCATGATCCATTACAGACAACCCAATACTGAAGAAGAGAAGTTGGGAGTAAGTGGAAATGTCTGGCGAATACCATTTGTCGAGATGTCAGAAAAAGCAAACTCCGCTAGCTTGATGGATGAAGATGATCCAGACACTGAGAGTCAGTGAAGGAAAATAAGAGGGCATGTGCAGACACTCGTTAAGACTTTGTCCCCAACTCGGCTTCTCCGGCATCACTGTCGAAGACCACCATGGGTTAACCGCGAGAACTAAGTACCTCACTACAACAACGAAACCGAGCATGAAAATTATTTCCGGCAACAAGACGCCAATGTAGTAGTTAAAAAGTTACGGAGCGCAGAGTTGATTAGGAGTGCCTGTCAGCGTAGTCAGTGATAGCCTTGGAGAGAGTATACGTTCACTTGTGAAGACGGACGAGGGCAAGAACAAGCACACCTACTTTTGTCAAAGAGGTCAGGAAGTAGAAACGACAGAGGCAAAAGCATAAGCCCTTACTGCAGCATACTCTGATAAGACGTGTCCAATTCTCCCGTGTGCTCCCGAGGTCTCAGTGTTCAACGCAGAGGAGATGAAAAATGTTGAAGAGGAGCTCAGGAATCTCATCTTCCAGATGTCACCCGGCTTGGACGGTTGCGTCCGCTTGCACTCAAGAAGCTTGCGTATGTACAGCTCCACTATCTCAAACTTTCAACTTCGGTCGAAGCCCAACGGAGTAGAAAAGAACACCCGTCTGTCTTATGTACAAAGGTAGCAGCCGTAAGCTGCCGATTAGTGAACCTCAACTCTGTTGTTCGTAAGGTAATGAAGCATCTGATGGGTAGCAAGCTGAGGATGTATCTAAAAACGAGCGAGTTGTTACACCATTGCCAACATGGCTTTCGTCAGGGTCGTTCCTGCCTGACCAACCTACTGCTGGCCAGAGAGCACTGGGTTCAGACTAAGGCTAATGGTACATCAATCAACGTCATCTATGTAGACTATAACCAAACTTTCGACGAGGCTCCATGAAGAAGGCTCCTAATCAAGTTTGAAGCATTAGGCATCACTGGTCACGCATGCGTACGCGAACATTGACAACAGAAATGAAAGGAGTGCCTACCACCTGAGTGGACTTTTTTGAGATAAGCGGAGAGTGAATGTTACCTAAGGACTGTTGTCTCAACACTACTGAGGACGCAGGACGACACGGACATGACCTGCACATCAGCACGTGATATACTGGGGACAATCAAAATGTCATTCAGCAGGCACAAACAACCTCTACCGCTCTGTTTGCCGCACACATCAGACCAATTTTGAAGTACGTAGGAGGGGGGCGGCGGTGATCTATCCTTCAATTCAGTTTCGCTCAGTTTGCAGAACGATGTGGCTTGAGCCAGAAATTATCCAGTTTCCTGCACCAGTGAACTTCTGGAGGCGCCCAGTGCAGCGAAAACAAGAGGAGGTACTCTCCACTTTCATGAGTAATCACGAGAGCTACCAGTTGAAAAGCCGAGAAGTTCAAGCTATTACGGTCGCCAGAGCACAGCAAGTTCACAGCCGCCATTGATACATACGACTTTATTCTCCCATTGAAAAGAGGTGAAACAAGAGAACAGTGCGCGACTAATATGGGTTTGTTTCCTAGGACCTATACTTTCAGATATTAAAACTAACTTCGTAAATGAAAAAAGCTAATAATAACGGTAAACGAAGATGGAAAGTTGACTAACTTAAATCTATGAGAAGGAGAGTACTAAGAAAACTCATAAAGACCGCTCACAACAGGTCCCGGAAGAGAGATAGCCAACACTCGTCAAGTCTTCTGAAACCTGCTACACTATCAGACGATATTATACACTGTGGGAACTTGTCCCAACTGTTGGTAACTCAATATGCGAAGGAGGTAGTCTGATCGGTGTGACAACTCTTGTCTTCTTCAACTTAAGACCGTGACCTTGGAGGTAGGAATTTGTATGCAGTTTGAAAAGATTCCACCTCAACTCCCGTTATTCCTTGAGAATTTTGAAGGTTTCTATCAGGTCCCCTCTAACCTTCCTTCGCGCAAGAGGAAAGGTCAAGTTTCCCTAATATCTCTTCACACGAGTTACCCCGCATTGCTTCCGGTAGTCTTGTAAAACACGCTCGAACTTTCGCAAGTACCTTCGTATCTTTCCCCATATTTGGGCGCCAGGCCGTCACACAGTAATTCAAATGCGGTCCCACATACGCTTTATAAAACGGCAACAGCAACTCTGATCTTCTTGACGCTTAAGTTTTCCTCAACATATATAGCGCTCTAGTCCCTTTTCGGGCCGCATTTAAACGCTACTTGGAGACTTCGAAGTCTTCCGCTATGAGCACTCTCAAATCCTTGGCTGTCTCTATTCTCCTCAACTACCTCTCCTTGCTCTCCTTGCCAATAAACTTGACCGACCCTGGCTGTTCCCCAACATACAACTGACTACATAGGTCTACATTCAAGAATGGCTGTCATTCATCTGATCACCCCTAAACAGTATTCAGATCCCCCTGCATACACGTGATGTCACGATTTTCTACAACCTTCACATCATCAACAAAGATGTTCGCAAGGATACACCAGGATTTTAGAGATCACTGATGAAAACTGAAAACAATAGTGGTCCAGGCGTTTATCCCCAAGGCACTCCACCAACCACCGTACCTTCTGTGGACCTTCCTCTGCTACCTCTACGTGGAGGGTGCGATTCCTCAGGAAGTTTTGTATCCATCTCAGAAACCTTAAAGGAAGACTGAAGATCTCCAGTTTAAGGATTAGCAATCGGTGGCTCACCGAGTCGAATGCTTTCCTGGATTCCCAGTGGCGATCCTTGACTCTCTTTTCCTATCCAACCTTACCGTGATCTCATTGAGGAAGCAAACCAGGTTAGTGAGACAAGACCTATGCCGCACGAACCCATGTTGATCTGCTGCCAGCCTAGTCTCAGTGAGATGCTTCACAATCTCATTCTCAAAAATTCTTTCTAGCAGATCCAGGTTAACTGATGGAAGACCCAATGGTCGGTAGTTTCCCACCTCGTGTTACTTCCTCCCGTTTTGGATGCGTAAGACCCCTGCATTCCTCCAGTCGTCTGGAATGATTGCCTTTTGGAGGGTGAGATTAAACAGCTGAATGAGAGACTGTAGTAAAACACCACTGAGAGGTTTCAGCATCTCTGTAATTGACACAATCTTACCTCGCCATCTTATTCATATCTAATCTATCCAACATATCCTTCACTACTTTCCTGCCTATTTCAAGTTCGTCCATCAATGGTCATTTACAGTGATTGTGCTGAGTCTAGCTCCGACAGTTCCAGAGCCCGGAATGTGTACCGCTCCAAATAAATACGGCGGAAAATCTCCGTTTTTGTAGCGGTGATTTGACAACATTGCATGGAGTAGTAACAATGCTATTCAATCTTCTCTCA
>LOND01007412.1:0-11296 GCA_014220965.1 Paragonimus kellicotti | reverse complement strand
TAAGGCCAGTCTACTTGTGCCTGTTAAGATCTAGTCGCAGTCTGACCACAGGGACATTGTCAGTCGCTTACATCTAGGGGAAGCTGTAAACCACACATTTCCTCCGATCTGTCAATGTACACAGTACATACCAGTCACATCTGTTGCAACAGGCGTCCGGCTGGACGTTTTGACTGAAAATTATTAAACATCAAAGCAAAGTTATATTCCTGTTTGCACATATGTATATCCGTTTGATCCACTGTCTCTTTCCTTTGGCACCGATTTGTGTGTGCACCTCACATCTGGTGATTGGATACACAATGTGCTTATTGTGCTAGCCAAACTCATTCCGATTGCAGGTAGACAGACACCTTCAGACTGGTGTATGTTCAACTATGCGCCAGATGGGCCGCCCACAGCTGTAAGCAAACAAGACATGTCCTGTTCTTGCGTACGATCGGGTATCCATCAGCCAACCCCACTGTACGACATTTACATGGTACAATCTTACGATATGCAATGATTTACCGCCAGTCGTTTCATGCTGGTTACCTCCGATATGATGAGGATGGGACGCACGTGCTTGTAATGGTTTGGTTACAGAACAATTAATGATCATGAAAGCAAACAGTAAAATATGTCTGACACTATACACCGAACTACCTGATGTAATTTGATAATCTGCACCAAATGAAACGGGTTGACTGTAAAAGTCGCACATATTTAGCGTTGGTTTTCTACAAGTTGCCTATGAAATCCAAATTACTTTTCGAGTATCCGTACGCTGCTGAACATGACAGATTTCAGTGGTTGGATTTTATCGGTCTAATTAATGTTTATTTTTCTAAACCTATGATGTCCGTCGGTTTACCAACTAATCGCTTTTAGTGAACGGTTGAATGGTTCTCGACATAGACAACCGATCTCCGTCGACAGCTGTGTTTATATTCACTTTCAAAAAACTGAATTAAGTAATCGTTTCTGCTGCAAAAGGTTATACGAGTAGAATCTAAGTTGAAGCGTGGACAACTCTGCTAGAATGAGTGATTTTCATTTCAACGGTAGTTAGGGTAAGTGGATATTAATTGGGCTTGGACATGGAAGTACTTAAATTGTCGTTGATGCACACATTGCAACCTATTATGTACATTTAGTTTCGTTCAGTTTTGCATTTGTCAAACTTACTTGGTGTGGTTGGGACCTAAAATGTTGAAAGTATGAGTCATTTAGCCCTTAGCGTCATCCCATTTTGGAAGGAAACAGAAAGCCAGCGACAAATACTTCTACGATTGTTGCTGTGCCCGTTCATAAAATAGTTTGTTGACAAGGCATAAGAAAACGTGGAGGTAACGTATCTGCATCATCGCTTGTGTTTAGACTACTGTAATGTGGCGAGTGAGGGAAATTTATCAAAAGTTGAAGAACATCAAAATGTGTACTCTTTTATATATTTATTTTTATTAGTTCTCGTAAATCTATGTATTTACAATTAACTGAACATCTGTTGACTTATCATCAGTGCGGTTTGTTACTTTCCTCTCCTTCTCTTGTTTACTAAAACGTTGATGAATTGAGTGGTATCAGTTGATAGTTACTTACACTTCTGTTAGTAAAAGTACACGTTCGTGTGAAAACCAATTTTGAGGGCTACATAAATATTAATTAAAGCTCCCGATGAATAAACGGTTGTTTTGTTGCGATGACAGGCTGCAAAAAGTTTTTACTCTGCGCGGAAGTGATACTTCCCAGGAAAACGTATTGATCAAATTTGGGATTGCGTGGAGTGCTTTTCACAATAAATTCATGAAGAATCCCTCAATAAAAGCCTGCCTAATCGACTAGTTTAAATTCACTTAGGAAGAGGGCTGCAATGAAAAATTCGGTAATAATGTCCGTATAAGATTATCACCCCAACGGGTATGCATTGCAGCATTTGTTAAGACTCATTCAGAAGAGCAAACGGACACTGATGAGGTTAGTACAGGTAACAAGCCGGGTTGCACCTGGTTTACATCGTCACCATATAGACAGCAAACTATGCTGCCAAGAAGGTTATGCTGAAACGCATTATAACAGAGAATTGATCTATTCGGAAGGACCATAAAGAAATCTACAAGAGCGCCAAAAGAAAATATTATCAGCTGTGAACGTACAAACCCTCTGAATGAACTGAAACAAAAGAAGATGACATTAAAAGAAGAGTGAACTACTCAGAGATGAACGCTTCGAAATCTGCCACCATCTGGCGCAGGGAAACCACTACCCATTTTCGTTGTATACAAGGTAGGAATCGGTGTGACACGTGAAGGGAAAATGACCCGAAGTACACTGATCCGTTTGTTTGCGATCGGGTTAATCGGGTGAACGACCTTTCTTTGCCCGATTTAAAAAGCTGGCATTGCTATCACCAAGTTCACAATCATTTATCTACAGTTTACTGATCGTGGTAAACGCAGGTCGACAGTAATGACACGCAGGGAAGAACAAAGTTGGATGCCAAGCCGAAGTAAATCGTTGTTGGATTCCTCAAAGATAATATTAAAAAGAATAACCGACATGAGAACACAACACGGGAATGAGAAGTGCAATCGGTTACTGTGTGATACCACACTCAGTGATTTCGTCCATAGGTACCATCTGAAGGTATATTTTGCATGCATATCAAGCGTCTGCGTGAAGTTTGCATTAAAAGCTTGTTCGGCTTCCTCATATTTTCAAAATTAACTTTTGGGTGACATCGACTAACAGTTGTTCGGCTGGTTTTCCTTATGACCGATCAGAAGTGACCCACAACGAGGGAATACTTACGTAGGTGTATTCCAACATGATTCTCCAAAACATAAGCTGATGTGCTGAATAAAAGAACACACGTGAGACAAGTTGCTGATTTCATAGGTTAGACCATAAGACGATCGAAGTGGCCACAATCTAAACATTGAGAACATTTGTTATTTGACTTAATCCCGGTTTCATCAGGTGTGCTTGGAAATATATTGGAAAAGTAGATCAAATTCAAACGTTTCTTTTTAAAATGACCAATAAGGAAACGAAGAACAGAACGGGTGATAAAACCTCATCATTTTGAATTAGGCACTTTCATCCAGATCGGCGGCAAGTTTATCCAATTTTTGCTAACTTAATTTGAGAATAATCTGATGCACAAACATGCGTCTATTGTGCATTTTGCTCTAACGAACCATAACATACTCTTACATATTTATCTATATTGCAAAACAAAACAGAGCAATAAGTTCCACTCAACCTACCTGGATGATTTGCATCACGATGCTCAATGCCAAACGACGCGTGACTATCACTTTCCAATAGCGGCAACGGTACTTATTTATATACTGACTTTTTTTATCAGCCATCTCGACGATCTATCCAGTGGTTTTTTAGTTATTCCCTCTTTACACTAGCCTACTCCTTTGCCTTGTTAGACTGTCCGGCTGTAAAGCGTCCGAAACATTGTCTAACGTTGAATAAAAGAACGTTGTTATCAGTAGCAATTTTCTCCACAGTGGGTATCGTTCTTGTTTAAGCGAACTGTTTACCAAAACTGTGTTTCTCCAATGGCATGTGACTGGCTGTCGTCAATGGTCCCACTCACCCTTTTTCTATATGCGACCCGTTTGACCACAAAGTAGTATACGATAACACGCACGCATTATCAGTCGACACTCGCTATCCCGTAATAGTTCCTCATACAACACTACGTCGACTCAGCGTGCAGTTTGGCAAAGGTCTATCAAATTAGACACTTGTGATGTGCAGGGATAATCATGAACTGTAATTTGTAAGAGGCGTAGGCTGATTCGTCACTTAATCGGTCGACTAACTGTGAGCAGAAAACTTTGGTAACAGTTTATCAGTGATTCATAGGTAGTGGATTTATAAAATGTTGCAGCGTTTATGAGTCACTGGACGACTATGAATTTCAAGCTTTCGTGATAAAACGGTGGGGTTCCTAATAACACTGATTTGTAACGCATAACCGGATACACCTCTGAAAAAGTGTGACATTAACTGATGTTGTTTCAAACAGACTGAAAGCGAAACAGAGTACGTCACACGTTTATGCGTCTTCTACCTGCGATGCTATTTGTGAAAATTGCTTCCTTGACTCTTGATGAACAGGAGATCTTTGCAATAAAACTTCTATGATGTGATATCTCCGTGATTTGGCCTATCCAGAGGGGCAAGTGCCCAGATGATATTTGATGGAAAACTTTGACTCCTGTTTTATATCACTAAAAATGGCAATTACCTGTATTCTTTTGCATAGTCCAATCTATAGTCTTGGTGAGATGCTACTTCGTAATGTTCTTCAGATCATACTGGATAGATTCTTTGTTCAGATTATCTCTACCTGATGAGTTAAAAGAAGGGTGAAACCGGTTGTGGATTGTCAGTGTGCGAGTAAGCATCGAGTATCATTAAGAACTTGCTGCACATTCTTTAACAGGCACGTTTGATTCATTATCTTTTTCCTCAGCGGTATCCGTTGCTCATTCATGTGCGTCTTTCCGAACTTCGACTGTGAACTCTACAGCTGTTACTGAACTCACCAACCATAAACAGAGGAATGAAAACTCATTAGAAAGTGCAAACAAATAGCACAGCTTCACTCTAATTACAAGTGTTGTCCCTTCTCTGGTCTGTCAGTGAAGTAGTTGAGGCTTTGCATAAGTCACCGATGGATCTTTGTCTCCTGCACTGCCTACCTCTGCATTGTTATCGTTTCGTTAAAGAAAGTTTGAATGCCAAACACTGGTCCTGAAATCTGATCGTAGGAATATAACGGCACAATGCAGTCGAAGCGTCTGGAGGGAAATGGGTTTACATTCGCTTCTGGCGATCAAAAGGCAGTCATCAGTTTCCTCAATCAGGTTTTTGATATATCGTTTTCCTGTACTATCGTTTGCTTCGCCGGGAAATCGTAATCCTACTTAATCGTTGGATCCTTCTGTACAAGCAACTATGTGTGGAGTGTGAGTTGCACCATGTTGTTGGATGTCTTTTTTTCTTCGACCTATCGCCTTTACTTCCGGCCATTACAGAACACTGCACAAGCTGAGGAGTTGTAGGTTCCTAGTGCGATAATCTTGCGGCGTAAACAGTAACTGTGATTTAAGAATGGTTGACTGATAATCAACTAAACTTCTGCAGCAGGCTCACAATTTCTGCATCTATTGGTCAAAACAAAGATTATTTGTGGTCGAAGTGAATTTCAAGCAAAGACAATATCAATCTTGCCAACAAATTCACTTCTGATGGAACGAGCAAGGTAGCAATACCAATCAACTCAGTGGACACTCCTAATCTCACGGTCTTTTGCATGCGTGATTGTCAGTAACATGAAAATCATAATTCTTTACATGCACGTGGACCGTTAGTCCTGGTTGTTCTCACTACACATTACGGTGTCTTTACATGTCTACGTGTGTACCCAATCAAAGAAGTCGTATAAGCTAGCAGTTCGGCGACGAGCGGCAGACAATGTACGGTCATTACGCGGAAGCCAGGTCAGTCTTGTGAGATATTCGGGTCGACAAGTGATAAGAGACACACGAGTGCAGACCGGTGGTAATGGCATTTTGAGCTGCCCCTATTGGGATGGTGTGGGAATTAGGGCTCCACTCGGACTGATTCAATACGGCACACTTTAATTTGGCTTCTTAACTGGTGACTGGCAGTCGTTATGACAAGTTTGTTGACGCCACACCAGCGACGACACCCGATATACACTTTGCAGCAGTCAAAGTAGTCGCTACTGGGCTCAATAGCTCATAAGATGATCGTCGTAGAGAGGCTTTGCTGTACCCCTAGAAATATGGAAGCAGCCAATTCAGTGTGTTTGACAGTAAATTAACCAAGATATCTCTTACAATAAAAAGCAGACAACAGTAATGGACTAGTATTTTATGCTGAATGGCAAAACATGGATAACTAATGCTGTATTAGCCTTCTGATGAATCCACTACTAGTTACTGAGTTTTTGATCCAAAACGGTATGGACCCCACACATTTCCACGAATGAGGATGAACAGACCGCATGATGGACTGTCACACTGGAAGTGATGAGAATCACGCAGTGAAACCCGGTGAAACTCTAGTCTGCTAAATGTTTCAGAATATCGGAGTCAGCACAGAATTCAGACGCACCGGCACACTAATTGAGGTTAATAGGGTAACCTTTGGTCCCCGACTTTTCCTCCTGACATTGCAAAGCAATCGGGTTATATATCATTAAGTAAACGATCGCTTTGGAGGGTGTAATTCTTCCCTGAAAAAGTTCGCAATTATCTGCCCTGAAAGCACTTGGTTTTGCAAACAACTTAGTCATGTAAATTTAATTATGCTAACGAAAGGTCAAGTCTTGCATCTTGGATACCATTCTGCTGAGTGACCAAGTCGGAGACGCGATTATTCCAACAAACAGGGAAATAAAATATTGCGACCGTTAGATACGGTCGCGGCTCATAACGGAAAAGTGAGGAAGATACGAAAGACCGAACGAATAATCACTGTACGAGATCAGGCCAACAGGCGAGAGAAAATAGATGACAGATAGCGTCAACTGAACAGACATAGACAAACAACAGTTTACAGATTGCATGAATGAAAACCTCGCCGATTTGTCGCCTGCTGTTTTGATTCACACACTTGACCGCACGGGCGGCGCGAAGGCGTAAAAGCTGAATTACTTCGCTACATTATAGTGTGAACGACTTCACTTTTCCGCCCACAGATCAGTTGGTCGTTTCGCGTCTTCACCTTGCAATGACGAAACATATCGGTGACGTAATTAATCCTATTCTCAATGGAATACCTTGTAATGTTTTAATCAAATAAATATAGCTCGGCACAAGTGCGCTGGAGCAAGACGCAAAGGTGAGTGGACCATAACTGAGAGGAATCAAAACAACATGACAGACATGACAGACGAACAGCAGCAACAAGCTAGGCCAGCAAAACATATCTGATCCCATAACATTTATAGAGAAATCTCAGTGCGCTCTAGGTTGGTATTCACGTCCAAAAACTCAAACATACGATCGATGGTTCGCATTTGTGAGTCAGAAAATAATTAGGCTGTACTAGTGAATATTGTTTTGTCACATTTTGAAAACAAGTAAATGAGGGACACGTATTCAAGTAACCATTCCTTATGAGCACTCTGGTTGTAAAAACAGTGTGGTCTAAAAGTTCTCGGGAAATACTGCAACCAGAATGACTTACGTAAAATGTTTTCACGTTCAAAACTTAAACTTTGAACCATCTTTCAGAAGTGATTATGAAATACTAGTTTTGATTAATTATTAGTAGAAAGTTCATTATTATTCTGTGGATTTGTAAAGGCGAGGCGGTTTTTTACGGGAGCGCACCTTGTAGCGATTTTACTAAATAATATTGTAGCGAAAAGGCGTTCAATAAAGCAGTCTTTGCTGTGCAACTCGCGCATGCTCGCATTTTTGACTCGAAATTCCGGTCCTCAACACACCGGTTTCCACTCACACGTCGTTTGCACTTCTTCCCGGTTTGTGTGTGGCCGAAGCCTTCTGTCGGGGGTTCTTCGCTTGTCATTCGTCGTACGTTGATCTAGTTTTGTTGGACAATGGCCCTTACGGTCAACCTCATTATCGACGACCCGTTCGCTGTGGGCTTTTGGACTTACCTCCCCGCCGCACTGAGGTATTCAGCCGAAGTTTAGAATACTCGCACCTCCGGTTTGGTAATCCACCTACAATATGTTTGTTAATCACACAGTTCCACATTTTCGCTGCTTTTTCCTTACGAATACGTTTCACTTTAGTCAAGTTGTTAAGTTTTATTTTCGACCAGAAGAGAAAAACAACTCGCCCGATGCTTTGCTAGTTTAATGTGCTTTTTCTCAGGGTCGGTAGTAAAGCACGGGGTCAACACGTCCACTCTTTGATTTCATTGTTGCGTGTACGTCGTTAGTTGGAATCACATGGGGTATTATTCTGTCGGATCGTTTCAACAGACGTCAAACTGAATCTAGAATATGTCCGACGGTTTCCAGTGTCAGTGATTTCTCTGTATTACATTTACATACTTATAGTTGCGATATCTACCCAGCTTTTTCATTTAGTGGCGAAAAAGTTTTTATTGTGCACACTGGCAGTTGTATATTCTAACCTTGCTGTTAATATTAACCATCCCGACATCATTCCCATTTTCAGGTGTTACAGTCGTGAAGACCGAGTAACGTGAAGGCAATGATATAAAATGTATAATGTCGATTTCGTCTGATTTGTCTGTTATCTCAATGTCAGCTGTTGCACTGACTTGCTTCATGGAACATTGCTGACGTCTTTCAAATGTTGCATATTCGGTGACCGTGTCTGCAATAATGATCATGGAGAGTGCCTAGTACGGATCTCATCTGTCTTGAATACGTATCACTTATTTCAGCTAATCCTCATGGGGATTTATGGTGTTCAACGCGAAGCCTCGTTTGTGAGTGGCATAGGGCGAATCGGATGCGCAAAAACTAAAGAACAAGTCACATCACTAAGAAAACCGACAGTTGAGAATGACTACTAGAACTTGTGAGTGCATTTTGCGAGATGGGCCACCAAGAATCTGGCATTGTACGACAGCCAAGTAAGTAGATACACATCGGCCGTGCAAAATAAGCTTTGTGTTCGTGATTACATATTTTCACATGCCTTGCAACGGATATATGGGAAAGCATAACTTCCCAGGCCAAACTAATTTCGCGATCAAAATAATGGGTGCCGCTGTGCTTATTCAGGGCACAGTTTACATTGCGGCGCTTGATGAATCAACTGTCAAAACTGTCGGATAACGTGGTGTTTCAAGGCGAAGACGTCGTGGTATGCA
Source organism: Paragonimus kellicotti (assembly GCA_014220965.1). Taxonomy (NCBI): domain Eukaryota; kingdom Metazoa; phylum Platyhelminthes; class Trematoda; order Plagiorchiida; family Troglotrematidae; genus Paragonimus; species Paragonimus kellicotti. The sequence continues at coordinate 2,443 of LOND01007412.1, read as the reverse complement.
GTGACAGAATCGGAAGAAACCACACACTTCGTCGTTAGCTTAGTAGGAATTCAGAACTAGGGATTACAGAAGCCTTGGCTGCGAATTTTAAGCAGATGTTAAGACAACTTCGGAATCCAGAGGGGGTAGTAAAATTGGGTTAGTGAAAAAAATGCATTTGACAACCACTGCTGTACAAACTCCATCTAAAGGACAAGAACTTTGGAACGACGAAGCCCAGAGTACGTTTACGTGAGTGCGACAAGAGACGGACGAACAGCAACTGACGCTAAAACTCTCGAATACAACAGAAACGTTCATCGTCGTCGTCAACATCATCATATCAGCCATGAGCCTGACCAAAAGGTACTGTGGCTCGGGCTGCCGCTCACCTCAACAGTGACGTGGAATATCCTAGAAGAAAACGTTACTAAGAAGGTTGAAAATTAAAGAAGACTGTGCAGTAGAACTAGAAATGGTATGGATGCAGATACGCCATTGACTGCGACACACCGCCATCTCGGATAGCGTCTCTAACCAGCGGTTTGAGTGATCACGAGGACCCCATCCAGGCAGGCGACACCTACCCACTTTACTCAGTGGAGCAGTCAGGGTCTTCATATTTCGTGACCACGTTGTTGCTTGACCACCATGTGGTTTCACCCAACTGTTGGTGGTCTCAGTATATAATGTCCGGTACGGTAAACAACCAGATGACATACGGAGTACATGACCCAACCATCGTAGGTTGTGCATCGTGAGTAGTGGGCCCATTGATCGGGCTTCCGAACGTTCCGGAATACGCGTCGATGAACGGCCACATTGCTCACGCGATCAGTCCACTTAATGTGGGCAATTTGGCGGAGACAACGATGGTCAAATACAGCAAGCTTGTTGATATCTTCCTTGCGAACAGGCCACGTCTCCGAACCATAGAGCAAAACAGAACGCACACAAGCATTATATACTCTTCCTTTCAGCGACAATCGAACGTCTTTTCGACGCCACAGATGACGCAGGTTGGCAAAGGCAACTCGTGCCTTTGCTATCCTCGTTGATATCTCATCAGCAATATTACAAGCTGACGAGATAATGCTACCCAAGTAGGTGAAACTGTCCACAGTCTCAAGTGGATTACCTGCAATAAAAGTAAGAGTGGAAATGCCGCAATCCTGAAGCAACACCTGGTACTTTGAAGGTGCGAAACGACCACAACTAGGAGTGATGAACGCCCGAGACAGTTGTCCATAAACTCTCACTCTGTTTGCAGAGTGAGCATACAGTGATCTCAACAGATTCACGTATTTCCCTGGTACTCCCTTGCGAAGAAGACAGTTCCAGAGAACGTTACGAGCAACTGAATCGAAAGCAGCCTTCAGATCCAAAAAGACCACGACCGTCGGCTGCCTATAAGAGTGCCGATGTTCCAAGATCCGTCGCAAGGTAAAAATGTGGTCAACGCACCCTCGACCGGATCGGAATCCTGCCTGTTCTTCACGTATCTGACTTTCTCTGGGTTTAGTGAGCCGACGTAAAATGAGGCCAGTGAGTAACTTGGAACGCAACAGATACCAAACTGATGCCTCTGTGGTTGTCACATAGACTTCGGGCCCCTTTTTGAAAACGGGAATTACTGTTGATAAGCACCAATCGCGAGGTACCTCTTCAGTCTCCCAAATCGTCTGGAGGAGTTTTGTCAGTTCTGATATCAACCTCTTCCGCCATCCTTGAAAAGAGAAGGAGGGAGGAGGTCTGGTCCAGGAGCCTTATTACGCTTCAATAATTTGAGCTCTAGGGCCACTTCTGGTTCCGACGGAGGGCCGTCTGGAACGCAATAACTGACCATTCGGGTCCCGTCGTCCACATGGTCTGGTTGAGGCCAGCTGAACTGTTCTTCAAAATGTTCAGCCCACCTGTCAAGTCGACGCGATTGATTGGTGATAAGTGAACCATCTTTTTCACATATGGTCTCACTTACACCGACTCGACGACCAGTACAACCACGGATCAGGAAAAAAAGCCTTCTGCAATTCCCAGATAAAAAGGCTCTTTCCATCTCTTTCGACTGTTCGACCAAGTAGTGCTCACGGTCTTTGCGCAAGCTTTTAGTCAGCTTGCGTTTAAGTTCTCGACGGTCGTCATCATATTCAGAACCAGGTGGGATCGAGCGACGCTTGTTCATGAGGTTTATCGACGTGATGGAAATCCAGTTCTGTCGCAACTGAACAGCTCCTTCGGAACATACCTCTTCACAGCATGTTTCATAGCTGCGGCGATTTGTTCCCAGTGTTCGTTAAGATCCCTCACCTGACTCGAACTGGGCAACTTGTTCACCAACGCCTTCTGGTAAGCGTTTTTTTACACCTTCGTCGCTCGAATGCCAGTTAATTACTTTGCACTTACGAGCGCATGTCCTCTGACCAAATGACCAAAGTAAACGGGCACGCACAACAGCATGGTCCGA